>MU676742.1:28995-74596 GCA_026770625.1 Nicotiana glauca | reverse complement strand
CAGATAAAAACAAATACAACAGTTGAGCGACCGTGCTAAAACCACGGAATCCGGGAATGCCTAACACCTTCTCCTGGGTTAACAGAATTCCTTATCCGGATTTCTGGTTCGCAGACTGTTAACAGAGTCAAACTTTCCTCGGTTCGGGATTCAACCAGTGACTTGGGACACCATTAATCTCCCAAGTGGCGACTCTGAATTTAAATAAATAAATCCTGTTCCGACTGTCCTTAAATTGGAAAAACTCCTTCCTTTTTATTATATCTCTTCCCGGGGTGTAGTAATAGCGGTAAAAGGAGGTGTGACAATAAACTATACCGAATGAATCCAAGTAAGGCTTGAACACTCGGTTCGTCAAATCCATGAAAGTTGATGGGCATTTGTCAACCCAAATGGCATGACCAAGAACTCATAGTGCTCGTACCGAGACCAGAAAGCTGTCTTAGGGACATCGGATGTCCTAATCCTCAAATGATGGTAGCCAGATCTTAAGTAAATCTTCAAAAATACCTTGGCACCTTGAAGTTGATAAAAAAATCATCAATCCTCGGCAATGGATATTTATTCTTGATTGTAACCTTGTTCAACTACCAGTAATCTATACACATTCTCATCGATCTGTTCTTCTTCTTGACAAACAACACCAGCACACCCTGAGGCGAGACACTAGGTCTAATAAAGCCCTTATCAAGCAAGTCTTGCAACTGCTCCTTTAATTCTTTCAACTCATGCGGGTCCATACGATACGGCAGAATAGAAATTGGTTGAGTGCCCGGAGCCAAATCAATGCAGAAGTTAATATCCCTATCAGGTGGCATACCCGACATGTCTGAAGGGAAAACCTCAGGAAACTCACGACACCTGGCAGGTCTGATGGGTAAACCTCAGGAAACTCACGAACAACAAGCACATAACCCATAGAAGGAACCTCAGCACTAGAATTATGAAAATATGCCAAATAGGCCAAACACTCCTTCTCGACCATACACCGAGCCTTCATATATGAGATAACAGGACGGGGAGAATGACTAGGAGTCCCTCTCCACTCTAAACGAGGCAACCCCGGCAAGGATAAGGTCACAGTCATGCATGACAGTCCAAGATAGCATGGTAAGGTGATAACCAGTCCATACCTAATATGACAGCAAAATCAACCATATCCAAAAGTAACAAGTCTACTCGGGTCTCAAGACCCCCCATCACAACTGTACAGGAACAATGAACACGATCTACCACAGTAGAATCACCCACCGATGTAGACACATATACAGGAGCACTCAAGGAATAATTGTGATAGATGCATTGGAAGCCTCAGCCGCAGGCCTGGCTGGAAAAGAATAACATCGGGGCTAGGCCCCACCACCCTGAGATACATCTCTGGGACGGCCTCCTGCTCGCTAGCCTCCATCGCTGGTGGCCTGACCTCCACCTCTAATACCTCTACCTCCACCTCTGGCACCTCTACCTCCACCTCTAGCTGGCTGAGCGGGCTGTGGAACACTCGGTTCCTGAACTATGGCATGGGAAAACTGATGCTGAGAGCTACTCGATGCTCGAGGGCAGAATCTAGCAATATGCCTCGTATCGCCACAAGTATAACAAGCACTTGGCTGCTGACCCTGACAGCCTAAATGACCACCCTAAAAACTCTGGAGCGGCGGTGCATTGATAGGAGCTGGCGGTGCACTGTAGGACTACTGATAAGAATATTGCATATAAGAACCACAGCCACCTGAAGCACCGTGAGAACCCTGAAATGCTGACAGAAAAGGCCTAGGAGGATGGATTTTACCAAAATAATCCCTGCCTCCAGACGAGGCACCGCTGAATCTGCCTGAATGACGAGGCCTCTTATCAAACTCCTAACCACCCCCTATGATAGAATCATCTCAACTCTCCTGGCCACATTGGCTGCATCCTGAAAGGAAATCTCGTTCCCCGTCTCCTTAGCCATCTGAAGTCGAATAGGCTGAATGAGCCCCTCAATGAACCTCTTCTCTCTCTATCTCTCTATCTGGGAAGTATAAAAAGAACAATGTGAGCACGTGATTTTTGCCCTATATGTGAATTATTCCCAAAAATTCAAACAAAATGATTTTTTACTTTATTTTGCAATTTTGTGGATTCTATGTTAACTGTTTGCATTTTATTTGTGCATTTAATTCATATGAAAAATATAAAAATACATTTGACATTAGCATTTAGGATTTAATTTAACATTTTAGGATTAATTGAGTATTAGGTTATTTTATAGGAAAAAGGGAGAAAATTACAAAAATAGCCATCTTGCACCTTTGTTTTTAATTTGTACTTTTTGAGTTAGTTTATTAATTGTGGTAATTGTTTAGGTTTAATTAGTATTGTTGTTAAATTAGTTTGTTTTGATAAATTGATGTAGGATTCTAGTTTCAATTGTTTTGAAAAAAAAAACAAGAAAAAAAGGGAAAAGAAAGAAAGGGAAAGGAATTTAGAATTAAAGTGTTTGAGGTATATAAAAGAAAGTATTTGGGCCAATTCCTCCTATTCCTTCAGGCCCAAAATGGATTTAGCCCCATTACCAGGCCCAAACCCCCCAGAACCCGGCCCAGCCCCCCTAGAACCAAACGACCCCGTTTCATAAGGGGAGATCTTGGCCTTACATTTAAACCCAATCCAATGGTCACAAACATTTCCCCAATTCCCTTAATTATGTTCGACATTTCTTTCATAAACCTAAGACCAAACTCAGCATATCCTATCTCTCCCATAAATATTCAACCCTAGTTCACCTCTGAGTTTCCGCCATCTCTGGCCAGTGACCAAGCTCGTCCACCACCCCAAAATCTGACCATGCCACCATCACCCTTCTCTACATCCTAATCAGTCACCATTTACCCAAAATCTTTGCCCCAGTCGGACTCGGCTTTAGTCTAAAATCGAAGAAGAAAAAATCTTTTGAAGTCCTCAGGTTTTGGGAGCGATTCGGTTCAAATCGATATAGTTTGATTGTTCTCAAGAAGAACAGCCGGTCAATATCAATTTCGGGTCGAATCGAAGACGCCGGAGTTCATTCAAGCCAACCATTCGCTTTATTTGTTAGGTATTTCACCTCGTCTCTGTTCTTCGCCATTGTTTCCGTTTCTGTTCATTTTGTCTCTTCATTCTTCTCTGTTTCTTAGTTGCATTCCATCACTGTCCACCTTTCCTTCTCTTGTTTTTTTTGTTGCTTTGCTCTTTTAGCTAAAATTATCATTAAGGTCGAGTCGATTGATATAACAATTAGTATCGATTTAGGATTCGTCTAGGGTTGTGATTAATTCAGTCTTGTGTTTTGTATTGTATTCTGTCCTGTTTTGATTTGTCGTTTAATTTTGTTATGCTCTGATTTTCTTTTTGTTTGGTTTAGATTAAATGATTAGTGTTGTTAGGACTGTGGTTGGGTTCTCGCCTCAATTCAGCATGAATAAGTTTAGCTCAAAATTCATCACTTTATTGGTCCAAGTTCGAATTGCTTATATTTTTCTTTCTTATTTTTTGTCAATGATTTGTTGCGATTTTTGATCCCTTTGGTTTGGGATTTAGGTCCACCTGATGCATTCACTTGGACTTGAGCCTATGGGTCATTGGCCCATGACTCATTTGAGATCCAGAAGTTAATTTTCAGGGGTTAATTTAGGGGGTGATGGCAAGGTATTTGAGACATTTAACAGAGGAAATAATCTCCGGGGGAGGTCACATGTGATGAGGGATTTCAGGTTTTATATGCGGAAGAATAGGAGGATAATTTAGGGGGGGAAATAAATGAAAAGTTCTAGAACCCTCCTGACCCATTCCTGTCTATAAAAGGCATCTTATTTGCCTTCACTAACAAGTTTGGCACCCCAAAATTCCCCCAAAAAATATCTTCCAAACTTCAGATCTGAAAATCAAAATTTCAGATCATAATTCTCTATTCTATATCTGAAAAACCTTCAAAAATCCAACAACAGTAGAAAAATCCAAAGGAAAACACTGTTTCATTAACATTTGTAATTTTGATTTCAAGTGCGGCTGTTAATTGAGCTTCTTAGTTCAGGATTTGAATTACTGAAATTTTACTAAACTTTATGGTTTCAATTTCGAGCTCGATCGATGCTTCCTGAATCAGTGTGTTGTGTGACTATTTCTTCAAAATATTGGCTCAATTTCAAGCTCATTGAGTTTATTTGAGTTGTTTGATTCTCTGCTAGTATATGATTGCTGATCTGTTGCTGCAATTAATCACTGTTGCTGATCTCCTCCTTCTTCCATTAAAATTCTGTTTCCAGGTACATTTTTAAAGCATTTCAAGTGTTGCGAAGATGAAAGTCATATGTATGAGTGCTATTTTGTGGAAGAATATCAGAGAATTCATATGCATTGTTGCTTCATTCATAGTGTTGTCTGGATAATAATTTTTATAATTTGTAATAGCTAATTGGACATTTGCTTAATTTGAAATAACAGTACTGCATGAACTGTAATTGATGTTCTATTTTATGAGTAAAATTAGTTATAGCCATTTCTAAAATTGCTTGTATAATTGCGTTGGTAAAACTGTTTAGTATATATACAGTAGATTTAACAATTATTAGCTTAGCCTCTTTAGATTGTTTAAATAGCCATTTGTCTAATGTGGTGGTTTATTACAGCTTTAGTAAACTCTATTTTGCATAAAATTTGGTGTTGCACTAATAGGTATTCAGTTGCAATTAAATCTAGGTCCAAAGGAATTTATCAATGACTTGCGAGGAATTTAGCACAGTTTTGGTATTGAGTTCGAAACACTGGCATTCGCTCTATTAAAGGTATACAAATCTAGATTTAAACGTGAAATTCAGACTTAAAATTAGTTGAAACATTGAAATATTGGGTAGATTGTTCTGACTCAACGTATGAGTCAACATGGCCAGTCCAGTGGTTGTTGTAGTATAATTGTTGCATTTGTTAATGTGTTAAAGCTAAATTAGACTTTGAAAAATGTTTACCAATATTGGGCCCAGTTGTGTTATTAACAAGCCCAGTCAAATAAGAGTCTGTTTTCCTCCGTTTGGTCCATCCTGCAAAGGGCCTAGACTTGTGGTTATTAGTTAATGCTAATCTTACCAAACAGAAAATTGATTTAGTAATAAATTCGGGTTTCGAGTTAGGTGGCGGATTCAAGCTAAAAGGTTATCCCTTTTGTTTGAACCCGAACTTGAACTTAAGATCCGGATTTTAGTGTGAATTAATTGAGATCCTTTTCTTTTCTTTTAGAGACAAAAACAAAAATAGAAAATATAGTTGCTCTAGGCCTGGCCTTTAATAATAAAATAAGATGAGCCTCGCCAAATCAAATATACAATTGCGGGGTCCTCATTAATTACTTAATTCAGAAATGCTTAGTATTCGGGACAGACCGTTTAGCAAATTTTACGGCCTTTTCCAAAAGATAACATCACGATAGTCGATTTAGACGTGATTTTTAATAATCTTACCTTCCTAATACGGGTGTGCATTTCGTGCGACCCAAATCCAAATCTGAAAACGTTGAATAAGAATATGTCAAGGATCCAGGTGCATTTCATGCGACGTGATACGAAAACATGTTCTTAAACGACGTTCACTTTCCTAAATAAAATAATTGACAAAAGGCGATAAATAACTTTAAAATTGCACTGTAGGTTGACATGTATTAAAATCAATTTTAGCCAAATATAACAGTTGAGCGACCGTGCTAGAACCACGGAATTCGGGAGTGCCTAACACCTTCTCCCGGGTTAACAGAATTCCTTACCCGGATTTCTGGTTCGCGACTGTTAAACAGAGTCAAACCTTTCCTCGATTCGGGATTCAAACCGGTGACTTGGGACATCATAAATCTCCCAAGTGACCACTCTGAATCTTAAATAAAAACGAATCCCGTTTCGATTGTCCTTAAAGTGGAAAAACTCCTTTCTTTATTATATCCCTTCCCCGGGGTGTAATAAAACCAGCTCGGAAAAAGGAGGTGTGACAAACATAACAGGCCAAATCAATAAACTTGGTCTCGTACTGGGTAACAGTCATAGAACCATGCTGGACACGCTCAAACTGCCTCCGATAGTTCTCTCTCTGAGTGATGGGAAAAAACTTCTGCAGAAATAGCTGAGAGAACTGATCCCAAGTCAAAGTTGGTGACCCAAATGGTCTAGCCAAACAATAATCCCTCTACCAAGTCTCTGAAGACGTAGCTGATCTATCATTGGTATGTGTTGTTGCTCGCCTGAAGAAGTGGTACGTGACCTCGCCATTCGCGAAGGAACAAGAGTGGAAGTTCAATCGGCATCGACAAATCAAGCCGCACAACGGGAAAGAATAGATGTGAAGTTTTTCCTAACTTTGTAGCCTCTGGGGGATAAATACAGAACTCTCCGTACTGATCCCCTAAACTCTACTAAGCTTGTCCGTGAATTGTGAGACCTAAACAATCTAGAGCTCTTATACCAACTTGTCACGACCTATAGTTCCCACCCTCTGGAGTCGTGATGGCGCCTACTAGTGAAAGCTAGACAAGCAAATTATTTCAACTACTTAACTTTTCCCCATTTTTAATTATTTAAAAATTATGAATCAACATTATATAATCAGCGGAATTAAATAATTGAAAGAACAAATTATAACCATTTAAATATTACCAATACAATTCCTTAAAAATAGATTACCCAGAAATGGTGTCACAATTTCACATACTGTCTATGAATACTACATATAATGGTCCGAAATATAAATACAACGTTGTCTCTGAAATACATAAAACAAACAAAATGGAAGGGTAGATGGAGACGCCAAGGCCTGCGGACGCCTGCAGGATTACCTCGGGTCTCCGAATGGACTGAAGGCAGACATCCAAAGCTAAGGTCTGTATGCTCCAATACCTGGACCTGCACAAAAGAGTGCAGAGTGTAGTATTAGCACCACCGATCCCATGTGCTAGAAAGTGCCTAACCTAACCTCGGCGAAGTAGTGACGAGGCTAGGACCAGACAATCAAATAAACCTGTGCAGTTAAATTATATACACCGAAAAAATAAAATTAAAAAAAAAACATAACTTTACAATTAAAGATACGAAGGGGGAATCATGCTACGGGGAACAACAAGTATCAACAGAAAACCAACAACTAAATTTAGAGAAATCATAACTCAGTTATCAATAAAAATCAGGAAATCAAAGATAAGTGCACGACATCACCCTTCGTTCTTTTACTCTCCTCCGCACCATGAAAATCAATATAATCGGCACGGCATCACCCTTCGTGCTTTACACTCTTAAATTCATACACGACATCCCCTTTTATGCTTTACACTATTCTTTACCCAAACAACAATCACAAAGCAATCTGGGCAAGGGAATCAATAACATCATAATAAAAATCAAGTAACAATAAGAAATCAGTAAATAAACGTAAAGAATACCATAACTCAATTATCAGCGAGAATTAGGAAAATCAAGGACAAGTGCACGATATCACCCTTCATGCTTTTACTCTCGTCCTCACCATAAGATTCAATATAATCGGTACGACATCACCCTTCGTGCTTTTACCTTACATAATCATGGCACATAATGATCCTTCATGCATTATCACTCATATAAAGGCACGTAACTGTACATCGTGCGGCACATCATCCCCTTTGTGCTTTTACCTCACATAATCATGGCACGGAATGATCCTTCGTGCATTATCACTCATATAAAGGCACGGAATTGTACATCGTGCGGCACGTCATCACCCTTTGTGCTTTAACACTCTATTTCAAATAATATGCACGGCATCACCCTTTGTGCTTTAGCACTCTCTCACAAATATCATGCACGACATCACCGTTCGTGCTTTAAAACTCTTCCTCGCCCAAACAACAATCACAAAACAATAAGGTCAAGGAAATCAATAGAATCAAAATAAAAACCTGGCAAGGGAACAATAGTACAACAATCATATCCCGGTAAGGGAAATGATAGTAGGCTATATAATTAATATTTACACCTTAATTGCTCATGATTTGCTGTTGTTTTATAAGGTAAATTACCAACAAAATGATTTAAATAGTGTTCTTTGGTTTCGCAGGATATATTATATGTGAGGAAGCAACATGAAGTGTTTGGAGGCGATAATGTGAAGAAAACACCCGCTCAATAAGTACCCGAACAAAAAGGAGGATAAGAAAATGGCATGGGCAAAGGTCCACCAAGTGGTGGACTGCGGGGAGATAAAACACAAAACAAAATGAGCAGCGTTCACCGCGGTCCACGCTGTAGCCGTAATGAACTGTTCACGAACCTGGAAATTTGGGGGCCAAAGTGTAATTTCAGGGAAACTTTTGTAAAACACTTATAAGTTGTATAAACTCGCCCAAGATAGTTTTTAAGCTTGTTTAGATTACTTTTGGAGGAAGAACAAGTGTGAGATGATAAACCAAATATTAGAGTTTTTTCATCTCTTTTATTTTCTTGCAATTACCCATTATGAATACTTTAGTAGTTTATTCTCGTTTTATCATGAGTAGCTAAATCCTTTGTCTAGGGTTTTGATGGAACCTATTGAATGATGAAATTCTTGATTATGTTAATATAGATTGCCAGTTTAATCTCTATTTGTTCAACTACGTATTTGTTGTAGTTAATTGACATGATCCTCAATTAGTCGTGCCTACTTAGTGTGCATAACTAGGGAGATAATGCATATTTAGGTAGTTGTTGAATAACATCACTCCCAAAGTATAAGAGGGATCTATAACTGCGAGTTTAAAGGCGAGATTAGGAATAACGAAGCCTTGGATGCAATCGAAAGTGAGCTGTGATAAACAAAGCCAGCTAGCGTATCTCGGGATAGAGCGTCTAGTAAATTATTGTGATTACTCGGGAGAGATTTATAGTAAAAAGAGTGCTCATGATTGATAGAGATGTTTTGGTGAATCTATATGAAACATAACCGGAAGGGATTCTATCAGCAGGGGAAATCATAGCTTAGAACCTTCTCATAATTGTTTACAACCCAAGCATAGTTAGTTTTTAGCTATTTATTTACTTTTAGTCTTAGTTATTAGTAATACCATCAACTATTATTTACAACGTTTGAGAAAGTTAATTCCATAGAATTTAGTAAGTCCAACGAACGTAATTGATAGGTTAATTCCTTGTGGGTTTGACTCCGGGCATAAATACCAAAATTATATTTGCAACGTCCGCATGTTCTTTTATAAGGCATAGTTGGGCGTGATCAAATTTTGGCGCCGTTGCCAGGGAACTTAATGGTTTTATCTATTACAATTGAAAGAAGCACAAAAATTCATAGTATAGTCAGTTTTCTCTACACCCACTCTTTACATTGAAATTTTAACTGACTTGGTTGTACAGGTGTATGCCTAGAAACTCAACGAGAATTGGTGAAGTACTCGAAGCTCTATTAGATCCCGAAAACATTTTTAAGGCCTTGAACCGGGCCAACCGGAAAAGCAAATAGCAACCAACAATTGAACAACTCGAATCGAATATGGGCGATAACGAAAACAATCATCCACCTGCACCTATAGCGCCACTGGCACCTCTTGTGCCAGAGGCTGCTCTCTATGACTAGGCACAACCCACAGCTAAAAATATGTCCACAACAATTGTAATCCCGTAGATACAAGCTGAATCATTCCAAATCACGAATAACATGCTGCACTTGTTGCAGAACAAGGGGTTGTTTTTGGGGACATGTCGAAGATCTTCGGCAACACTTGAAGAATTTCCTATCTATCTGCAGAACCCAAAGGCAGCCCAATGTAGCTCCAGAAGCAATCAGGCTATTATTGTTTCCATTCTCAGTGATAGGAGCTGCCCAAACCTAGCAAAACTCACTGCCCATAAATTCTATAACAACTTGGGATGAGTTAGTCAAGCAATTCCACAACAAGTTCCACCCACACAACAAAACTGCTCAACAAATCAATGAAATCTTGAGCTTTAAACAGAAACCAATGGAGATAGTGCATGAGACATGGGAGCGTTTTAAAGGAGTATTGGTTATATGTCCGCACCATGGTATTCCAGATCTGATATTGGGGGAGCGATTTTACATGGGATTGTCAGATAGTGTGAAGAACATTGTTGATGCTTCAGCTGGTGGAGTATTTCTGAGCAAAATATGGAGAGAAGGCTAGAGTCTGCTTGACAAGATGGCACAAAATTCGGGATGGACATCCAGGAATGCACCTATCACTCCGGTGGTGAACTCAGTGCCTTTCGATCTATCCAACTCTATGGCTGAAAATATGGCCACCTTATTGACACGGATGAGTATACTTACCAAAATGGTGAAAGAGTCCGGGCAGAAGCAACATGTACACATCATGGATACTACCAATGGGTGTCTATGCACATCTTACAGCAATCAGCCATTTGGTAACCAGTGGAATGTAGAACCTGATCATCATCATTATCTTGAAGACATGAACTATATGTCTAATTATAGGGGGCCAGAGACAGGGTGGTCAGAATTGGAACCAGCAGAATTAGCAGTACAGGCCAGCCCAGCCACAGTTCAACACTGGGAACATGGTAGGTATGATACCCCCTAATAATATGGCTCCTTACCCAAGGCCACAGGGTAATAATCAGAATCAGCAACAGTAGTATCACCCTCCTCAGCAACAACATGAAGGAAGGTAGGAAGATGGGTTTTCTAGATTTGAAGCAATGATGCAGGAGGTTATTGGGTCTAATGCAAAGATTAATAAGAGAGTAGATGCACATGATACAGCGATCAAGAATATTGAAGTGCAGGTGGGCCAAATTACGATGTCTCTTAACAATCATCCTCATGGGACACTACCTGCAGACACACAGATAAATCCAAAAGATCAAGGCCCAAAGCAGTTGATGCCGGTGAGTCTACATAATGGCAGAGATCTGGATGTAGAGCAAGCGAGGGCTCGAGAAACTAGACAGGCTGAGACACTAATACCAGTGCCCACTGAGCTGGATGAGTCAATGAAGCTGACAGTCTAGCCTATTGAGGAAGAAGATAGCACTCAGCTTGAGATCGAGAAAGAAGTTGAGACAGCCCAGGAATCAATAGTTGAGGTGATAGTTGAAAAAGATCAATCCCAAATTATTAGAAAAAAGAGACCTCTTGCACTTTTCCCTCAGAGGCTGGCAAAGTACCAAAAGAAGGAGCAATACAAGAAATTCTTTAAGATGCTGAAGCAAATCCAGGTAAACATACCATTGATCGAAGCTTTGAAAGAGATGCTCGGGTATGCAAAAATGATAAAAGGACCTGATATCCAGAAAGTTTGATTTCCAATACTTGGCCATAGTTACTCTTACTCAGACCTGTAGTGCAGTGGTGACCAGACCAATTGCTGAAAAGCTATCTGACCAAGGGAGCTTTACAATTCCATGCACTATTGGTAATTTTGCCTTTGCTAAGGCACTGTGTGATCTAGGGGCCAACATCAATCTAATGCCCCTTGGCTATTTATAAGAGGTTGGGCATTGGAAGAGCTAGACCCACCTCTATTTTGTTCCAGCTGACTGACAGGACTGTGAAACGACCCTCTGGTATCCTGGATGATGTGCTGATTCGGGTAGGGAAATTCGTGTTCCCTGCAGATTTTGTGATCCTAGACTGCAAGGTGGATGAAGAGATTCCCATAATTTTGGGAAGACCGTTCCTGGCCACGTGGAGAGCTCTAATTGATTGCAAAACCGGGGAGCTTAAGATGAGATTGAACGATGGAGAAATAACATTCAATGTGCAGAAATCTATGAGTCGACCAAGTGAATTCGCCAATTGCTCTCTTATTGATGCAGTGGATGTAATTGTAGAGACTAATGATGAAAGGCTCTATCGAGGACCCACTTGCTGCATGTTTGATGAATTTGGATGAGGATGGAGAGGATCTGGAAGAATGGGTGTTGGCATTAGAGGGTAGATGGTTGTGGGATAGAAATTTAGAATTTGAGCCCTTGCACTTGGAAAATAGAGAAATGCCTCCACTCAAGCCATCCATCGAAGAACCACCAAAGCTGGAGTTAAAGAGATTGCCCGCCCATCTCAGGTATGAATTTCTTGGACCTAACTTTACGTAACCTGTTATTATCTCATCCAGTTTGTTAGATGTGCAGGCTCAACAACTATTACAGGTACTGAATGAGTGCAAGACTGCCATTGGGTGGACCATGGCAGACATAAAGTGGATCAATCCCGCCTACTGCATGCACAAAATTCTACTGGAAGAGGGACACAAACCTTTCAGGGAACACCAAAGAAGGCTGAACCCCAATATGAAGGAAGTGGTGAAGAAAGAAGTAATCAAGTGGTTAGATGCAGGAATCATTTTCCCAATCTATGATAGCAACTGGGTTAGCCCAGTTCATTGTGTACCTAAAAAGGGTGGCATGACGGCGGTTAAGAATGATAACAATGAATTGATCTCTACAAGAACCATCACGGCCTGGAAAATCTGCATGGATTATAGAAAGCTAAATCTAGCCACCCGTAAATACCACTTCCCATTTGCTTTCATCAATCAGATGTTAGACGGATTGGCAGGGAGGTCACATTTCTGTTTTCTGGATGGGTACTTAGGGTACAATCAGATTTCCATTACACCAGAGGACAAAGAGAAGACCTCTTTCACTTGCCCATATGGCATTTATGTCTTTCGGAGGATGCCCTTCGGCCTATTCAACGCACCCGCCACATTCCAACGGTGCATGATGGCCATATTCACTAACAATGTAGAGGATATAATGGAGGTTTTCATTGATGACTTCTCAGTGGTGGGAACTCATTTGATGAGTGTCTGATAAATCTGACTCGTGTGCTGAAATGGTGTATCTAGACTAACATGGCTCTGAATTGGGAGAAGTGCCACTTTATGGTACAAGAGGGCATAGTCTTGGGACACCGGGTGTCAAGCAAAGGAACTGAAGTGGATCGTGCCAAAGTAGATGTGATAGAAAATTTCCCCCCTCCAACTTCAGTCAAAGCAATCAGGAGTTTCCTCGGGCATGCCGGTTTTTACCGGAGATTCATAAAAGACTTATCAAAAATTGCCAACCCTCTTTGTAAGTTGTTAGAAAAAGATCAGCCTTTCTTGTTTTCTGATGATTGCAGGGTAGCATTCGAGGAGCTGAAAAAGAGACTGGTCACAATACCTATCATAGTTGCCCCTAACTAAGAGCAGCCATTTGAACTCATGTATGATGCCAGTGACTACGCAGTGGGGGCAGTGCTGGGACAGAGGAAAGACAAGCTGATGTATCCAATCTACTATGCTAGTAGAATGCTGAGTAGAGCCCAGCTGAACTATACTGTGACTGAGAAGGAGATATTAGCTGTGGTGTTTGCTTTCGACAAGTTCAGATCCTATCTGATTGGATCCAAGGTAATTGTATATACTGATCACGCAGCTCTCAGGTATTTGATTGAGAAGAAGGAGTCCAAGCCACGCCTGATTCATTGGGTGTTGCTACTACAAGAATTTGACCTTGAAATTCGTGATCGTAAGGGCACAGAGAACCAAGTCGCTGATCATCTATCACGAATTGAGGGAGCTAAAAATGCAGTCGAGGTTGAGGATATTCTGGAAACCTTTCCAGTCGAGCAACTGCTCGCTACTAGTCTTGAGGAAGCATCATGGTATGCAGACTTTGCAAATTACCTAGCCTGCGGTATTATCCCTTATGACCTTTCATATGTACAAAAGAAAAAGTTTTATCGTGATTGCCGCATGTATTATTGGGATGAGCCTTATCTATTTAGGATATGTGTTGATAATATGATCCGGAGGTGTATCCCCGAGATAGAGCAATCTTCTGTTTTGTAGGCTTGTCACGTATCAGCATGTGGAGGACATTTTGGAGGGGTCAGGACAACTGCAAAAGTTCTTGAGGCTAGATTCTTTTGGCCAACAGTGTTTAAAGATACGCACCTATGGGTGAAGGGCTGCAATGAATGTTAGCAAACTGGGAACATTTCTCGTCGCCATGAGATGCCCATAAACCGAATCAAGAGATGGAAGTGTTTGATGTCTGGGGGATTGACTTCATGGGTCCCTTCGTCAGCTCATATGACAATAAGTACATACTTGTCGCTGTGGATTATGTGTTCAAATGAGTAGAAGCCACAGCGTTTCCCACTAATGATGCAAGAGTGGTGGTGGAATTTTTTAACAAGAGCATATTCACCCGCTTTGGGACACCAAGAGCGATTATTAGTGACAGAGGCACTCACTTCTGTAATAGAGCCTTTGAGAAGTTGCTTGCAAAGTATGTTGTACGCCACAAGGTGGCTACCCCTTATCACCGCAGGCTAGTGGGAAAGTTGAAGTGCCCAGCAGAAAAATAAAGAGTGTGCTAACCAAGACTGTAAACGCTATAAGAACTGATTGGGCGAAAAAGCTTGATGATGCACTCTGGGCCTATAGAATTGCTTTTAAAACACCAATTAGTATGTCACCATATAAGTTGGTGTTTGGAAAGGCCTGCCACTTGCCAGTGGAACTTGAACATAAAGCGTGGCGGGCATTGAAACAACTAAACTTAGATATGGAGGTTGTAGGCACAACAAGAATCACAGAGTTACATGAGCTTGACGAGTTCAGATATCTTGCTTTTAAGAGCAAAAAATTGTACAAGGAGAGAATAAAGAGGTTGCATGACCAGAACATTGTTGAGAGACATTTCAAACCTGGGGACATGGTATTGCTTTATAACTCAAGACTACGGTTGTTCGCTGGTAAGCTTAAGTCAAGATGGTCTGCTCCGTTTTGAGTGGTTGAAGTTTTCCCTTCATGAGCTGTGGAGATTGCCTCGGAAAAAGACTCTCATACATTTAGAGTCAATGGGCAGAGATTAAAGTTATACATTAGAATGAACGAGCCAAAGGAAGTGTCTGAGATGAATCTGACAGAACCTCAGAGGTTGAGCGAACCTTAAATGCGCTTGTTTGCATCGTGCCGCTACGTTAAATCAGGTGTTGTATGGGAGGCAACCCACAAATGTGTTGTAAGTGTGATCTTGTAGCTTCCCATAAAAAAAGGAAGAAGAAGAATCAGCGCCAGCACCGCGACCGCGGTGAACCGCGGTGACGAGAGCGTACACCGCCTTAGCTTTTAAATTTCACCGCGGCTGTGGTAAACCGCGGTGAAAAGGGAGTACACTACCTCAAATTTAAAACCCCTTCGCAACCGTGGTCAATCGCGGGGGGGGGGGGGGGGGGGGGGGGGGGGAGAGGGTACCAGGTATTTTTTAAATTTTTTTTCTTTTTTGTTTTCTTTTTTTTATTTTTTCTTTTCTTTTTCTTTTAATTTTAAAACCCAACCCCCCCTCATAAACCTAAAACACCCGACCCCCTTCGCATTCCCAAATCCTCACTCTCTAACTCTAAAACCCTAATCTACCCAAATCCTCTCTTCTCCTTCTTCTTCTCCACTCACACCACCCCCCATCTCAAATCCTCTTCTCCTTCCTTCTTTAAAGTATGACTCTAACCCTCCCTTCTCTTTTTCTTTTTGTGTTTTGATTGTCGTTTGTGCTAGTTTGTAATTGTAGTAGATTTTTTTCCGTTTTAGTTTCTTTTTCTTATTTTTTTCTTTTTAATTTTATTTTTTAGGATATTGGTGAAGGGGCTATGTAATTGATGTTTGGAATGGTGTTTGTTGGTGGGTGTTTGAATGACACAAGAGTGGGGTGTGTTGGTGTAGTGTATACTTGATTTGGGAGAGTTTTGATTGACTCGTGGGAACTAAGTGTGTTTGGATAATGCCTCACCCACAAGGTGTTTGGCAAATTGCCCCAATGGAGTTATAAGGAGATACTGTGACATGGTTGTGGTGAAGCCACCCATAGTCACACATTTTGCGCACGTCCTAATAGGCATTTCTCTATTTTGACAAGTACTATGAGTTTATCGCGTAAGAGATGCAACACCGGGTCCTCTGCTAGTGGACCAGGAGGCTTCTCACAAGCTAGGATCCAAGCCAGTGCACCGTAATTCGATAGCACTCGGTTTGTATCTAAATCAATGGAGGAAAGGTACAATCAGAAAGCAGTTAAGAAGTTGCTCCATGAGGTTCATATTGATCGGAATGCATTGGAGATGGAGTGTCCAAACATGTTTAATGAATTGAGGAGGTGTCGGTTGGACACCTTCTTCGAGGTCCCAGAGGAGGCTAATATTTAGTTGGTGAAAGAGTTTTATGCGAACTTGCCAGAAAATGAGAATGGCGTTGTGAATATGCGCAACACCCGAGTTAATGCATCTATAGAGGCCATCCGCCGAGTGTATCGTCTCCCAGCATTCACGGGTGAGGATCATTACATAGTGTATCAGTGCCCGAGGACTGAGTGGGCACCAATTCTTGATGTAATCTGCATCCCTAGCAAAGTGTTCAAATGGATAACGAAGCTGAAGACTCTACATTCACAGTCCCTTAATTGGGAGTCCAAGTGCTGGCTCACTGTCATCAACACCTGCCTGCTACCATCCAGCTATACCACTAATGTGAATGGGCCACGGGCAGCGATGATCTATTGCTTTATGACACACCAAGACTTTGATGTTGCCCGAGTCCTCCATGATGAAATATTCATTAGATTGCCTGAGCTAATCAAGGGCCACTACTTCCCTTCGCTATTCACCCGACTATGCCGCCTTGCTCAAGTCCTTGAGAACCTTCAAGTTGATGGGAAATTACCTCTGAAGGCTCCATTTCGGACAAAGAAGATTGGACTCGATAGTAGAGAGTCAGTGACGGACAGTGATAACTCTAATGATGAGTCTACTGATGATGATGGGGCAGCTGAGGTCCCCGCACCTCCAAGTGGGGACGAGGTAGGCCCATCACAGCCATGCCGGAGCACTCATATGGCAGTTGTGGAGCAGGAGATGGATGGGTTGCGTACCTCAGTCACTGATTTGAGTGCTCATGTTAAGGAAGTGGTTGACCGCCAGATGAAGTCAGAAAAGAAATTCTTGCGCTGGTTGCGAGCGCTGGGTCATGCGTGCCATGTGAACCCAGACACCGTCTCTGACCAGGAGTGAGCCTCGGGGAAGTTCCTTTACCTCACTGTTCTTTAAATTTTGAAGCCATGGGGACATGTCTTCGTTTTAAGTGTGGGGGTGGGGGATACTTCATTGTATGTTTGTACTTGTAAAAATGAGTTGTTTTGATGTTTCTTTATTTGTTTTGCGTTGATTGTTTTGATGTTAGAGTAATAGTTCATTAAAAAGTTAAAATAGTAAGTGACTTGTCCCGACGATGGATCTCTTTCGGCAGGGTTCTTGAGGGACTAAGTCAGAAAAAAATGAAATATGTAGACTCTTCCTGATGATGGATCATTTAGACATTTTTCTTGAAGGAAGTTAATCTAGAGAAATTACCAAAAAAGATTTTTTATTTTATTTTTAGGTAGTGTAGTAACTCCCCCTTGGTTTTTCTTTGGGCCGCGGTTCTTTTCCAAGGGTTTAGCTTGAACCGAGTATATGTAGTTTTTGTTTTTTGTTCGTTTTAGTTTTAGGTTAGGATTATTGGGCGACGAGCTAAAATTGAAGGAAAAACCCTTAGCGTTTCTACACCCGAACACGATAGACACTAGAGTGTAACGCTTAGCTTCAAGAGTTGAATCTTGTTTAAGTGCCTTAAAATTGCATGTTTATATCTAACTTGAACACTCAAAAGAGAATGTCTTGATAAATTGATCCGGAGTGAGTCATGTGCCATGTGTGTGTGAGTTTTACTGTATTCCATGCTTCACATTTGATGCCTATAACTTGCCCTGTGTGTTTGCAAAGTGAAATAGTAGTTTAATTCAGTTTTAGAAGTGATATAGGCATTTTTTTGTTGAGCCAGACATATAAAGTAACCACCTGAATGTATTACGTCTTATTGAGCCTATAAGCATGTTTTTTTGGCAACCCCATTGTGAACCTTACCCATATATTTGAATAGCCTATTGTTTGAACCCATTTGCCTCCCACTAAGTACTAGAAAGGTAGTGGAAATATGCAAAAGCAAAAGTGTGGGGTGGTGGTTTGTTTTTTTGAGTGGAACAATTGTAATAGAGAAAAGGTGCAGAATGTTGAAGCATAAAAGAAGAAACACCACGAAAAAAAAAGTTATAAATAAAGATAGTGTTGATAAACAATGGTTTGTTATAATTGCACCTACTGGATATGGTTGTTATGAATAAAAGAAGAAGTGGTGGAATGTTTGGTTGACATAAATATGGTCTTGAATGTTAATGTAGTTGTATTAAAAGTGCTTAGGGAGGTTAGTCACTATATCTAAATATATCATACTCGTTCCTTAGCCTACATTACAACCAAGTAAAGTCTTATTGATCTTAGACTGAGTGGGGCTCAATTAGTAGACTACTACACTACAGGCAAGCCTGTGGTGCATCTTTTGTGGCATGCGGACGTTCTTTCTGAGAGTGAGCGAATTTTATCTATCTTAGTTCCTACTTGTTCTAATTAGCATTATATGTGGAACTACTCTCTTGTGTGATGTGAGAGCATGTGATTCACGAAGGAAAGGCAAGTCTTGACTCTTGTATGGAGTAGTTTAAGTAAGTGCAAGTGCGGCATGGTACAAAAGGTTTGACTATTGAGGTACAGGTTGTTCACTACTAGGTGCAACTTTTGTAAAATGTTCATAGTGTTAGTCGTTGAGGGAAAAGCTTAGGAAAGGAATTTTGATGGAGTGTGGTGAATTGCTCGAGGACTAGCAATAATTTAAGTGTGGGGTGTTGAGAGTAGACAATATAGTTGATGTTTACACCTTAATTGCTCATGCTTTGTTGTTGTTTTATAAGGTAAATTGCCAATAAAATGCTTTAAATAGTGTTCTTTGGTTTCGCAGGGAATATTATATGTGAGGAAGCAATATGAAGTGTTTGGAGGCGATAATGTGAAGAAAACATCCACTCAAGAAGTACCCGAACACAAAAGAGTAGAAGAAAATGACCTGGCAAAAGTCCACCGCGACCGCGGTGCAACGCGGGGAGATAAAACACAAAAACAAAATGGGCAGCGTTCACCGCGGTCCACGCTGCGGCCGTGATGAACTATTCACGAACCTGGAAATTTGGGGGTCAAACTGTAATTTTGGAGAAACTTTTGTAAAACCTTTATAAGCTGTAGAAACTCGCCCAAAATAGTTTTTAAGCTTGTTTAGATTACTTTTGGAGGAAGAGCAAGTGTGAGAAGATTAACCAAACATTAGAGTTTTTTTATCTCTTTTATTTTCTTGCAACTACCCATTATGAATACTTTAGTAGTTTATTCTCGTGTTGTCACGAGTAGCTAAATCCTTTGTCTAGGGTTTTGATGGAACCCATTGAAGTATGAACTTCTTGATTATGTTAATATAGATTGTAGTTTAATCTCTAATTATTCAACTACGTATTTGTAGTAGTTAATTGACAGGATCCTCAATTAGCTGTGCCTATTTAACGTGCATAACTCGGGAAAGAGTGCATATTTAGGTAGTTGTTGAACAACACCACTCCCAAAGTATAAGAGAGATCTTAGCTGCGAGTTTAAAGGCAGGATTAGGAATAGCGAAGCCCTGGGTGCAATCTAAAGTGAGTTGTAATAAACAAAGCCAACTAGCGTATCTCGGGAGGGTGCGTTTAGTAAATTATTATAATTACTCGGGAGAAATTTACGGTAAAAAGAGTGTTCATGATTGATAGAGATGTTTTGGTGAATCTATATGAAACATAACCGGAATGAATTTCATCAGTAGGGGAAATCATAACCTTAGAACCTTCTCATAATTGTTTACAACCCAAACATAGTTAGTTTTTAGCTGTTTATTTACTTTCAGTCTTAGTTATTAGTAATACCATCAACTGTTATTTACAACGTTTGATGAAGTTGATTCCATAGAATTTAGTAAGTCCACCGATCGTAATTGATAGGTTAATTCCTTGTGGGTTCGACTCTGGGCATAAATACTTAGATTATATTTGTAACGTCTGCGTGTCCTTTTATAAGGCATAGTTGGGCGTAATCGGAAAACAATATCAGAGCAATAACATCCCGGCAAGGGAGATAATATCAAAAGTAACAATATCCTGTAAGGGGAGGAAATGTTATAAACCTCTTCTTTTTCCACATTTTATTCACAACTTGAGTCAATGCTCTACAATATTCAATTGCCAATGATATTTCCACAAATCATTTTACACTTGATCCAACGCTCTTCAACGTTCAAATTACCAATAATGCTTCCACAAATCAATTCACAACTTGAGCCAACACTCTACAATATTTAATACCAATAATACTTCCACAAGCCTTGTTCATCAATAGACATCATCACACAGAGCATGAATAATACAAGACTCACGGGCATGCCTGACACCTACGTATAAATACTCTTCACCATGCCTATACGTCATACTCAATAATTAACACATAGCAAATAAGACACAACTCCTAATCTCTCAAGCTAAGGTTAGACCAAACACTTACCTCAATGCCACGAACACAATTCAAGCCTCAATTACTGCTTTACCTCTTGATTCCACCACTAATTTGTTTGTATCTACCCACAAGTTACTTAACTATACCAATAAATGTTAAATGATTCAATTTTAATGCACGAGAATAGATTTTTTAGTGTTTTTCCCAAAAAGTTAAAAATCGACCCTCGGGCCCGCTTGGTCCAAACCCGAAATTCGGACCAAAACCCAATTACCCATTCATCCTCGAGCCCGAATGTATAATTGGTTTTGGAATCCGGCCTCAATTTGAGGTCTAAATCACCGGATTTCAATATTCATGGGTTTTTCTCAAAATTCCCAATTTCACCATGAAAACTCTAGATTCTAGGATGAAATCTTGTAAAAGAAAGTTAAGGAGTGAAAGAAATGAGTTTAAAATTACTTACTTGTGTTTTGGAGAATAAAGAGTGTTTGAAAAATCGTCTCTTACCAACTATGAATTAAGCTTCAAATTCATGAAATCACTCAAGGACATCAAAATTTTCAATTTTCTCAAATAAGGTCCGATTTGTACTAAACGGACTCCGATTCTTACCAAACTTTACAGATTCAACTGAATTATTATTTCAAACCTGTACCGGCTTTGGAACCAAAAATACGGGCCCGATACCATCAATTTTAACATTTGTTATTTCCCCAAAGCTCTTATATTTTTCAGAAAATAATTTTCTTCAAAAATTCATTTCTCGGGTTTGGGACCTCGGAATTCAATTCCGGGCATAAGCCCAAGTCCCATATTTTTCTATGGACCCTCCGGATCGGGTCCGTTTACCCAAAATATTAGTCGAAGTCAATTTAAATTCATTTTAAAAGCAAGCTTTATCATTTCCCACAAATTTTTCACATAATGGCTTTCCGGATACGCGCCCGGACGGCGCATGCAAATCGAGACGAGACAAAAAGGAGGTTTTAAGATCTCGGGACACATAATTTATTTTCAAAACAAGTGATGACCTTTTGGGTCGTCACAACTTATTAGGAGTTATTGTTGGCAAGAAAATTATTTATAGCTTTGTATCTAAAAAAAGCTAAAAAAAAAAAAGATTTTAAATAAATAAAAAAAATTAAAAATTAAAGCTCCTCGTAAAGTTTGGCTTTAGGCCAAAGAATTGGTCGGGGCGACCCTGCTTTTGAGTCAGAGAGTCGACTTTTGAATGAGATCTGAAATCTTTATGAAAATGGGCTAATAAGTAGGGGTGGGCGTTCGGGCAGTTCGGATTGCATATGAAATTTCGGTTTGGATTTTTAGTTTTCGGATTGACAAAATGACAATCCAAATCCAATCCAAATAAGTTCGGATTGGATCGAATTTTTTATGTTCGGTTTCGGATTAATCGGTTTGGATATTTTGGATTTTCGGTTTGAGCTTATAACTTGAGATGTTTCTTCTTTTTACAGAAATGAATATCCAAATGAAGTACTCATATTAAACTGCATGAAAAGTTCTTCATTTTCACCGCAATCATCGAAATGAAATATTAAAGCTATGAAATTATTATATAAAAAATAAGAAAAAAAATACAAACGAGACGTTAATACGATAGATAAAAAGTAGAAATAGTAAAACCATGTCCAAATAAAAAGTATTCTCATAATAACCTAGTAATTAATATTGAATATATATGATAATATCTAATGCGTAAGGTATTGAACTTATTACTATTGACATATGGATAATGGACTAAACATAAAGTATTAGAATTACGGAGTTTCGGATATCCAAAAATTCGAAGTACCAAATCCATTATCCAATTCGAAATCCAAAAATTTTAAAAATTAAATCCAAAATCCAATCCGTAATCCTAAAATCCAAACCAAAAATTCAAGAAATTCGGATTTCGGTTTGGATTTCGAGTTTGCTTAAAGTATGTCCACCCTACTAATAGCCACTTTTCACCCTATTTGGCATGAGTCGCAAAACTAACCAAAATTTTGCCACTCCTTACAAAAGTGAAATTTGAATAAAAATACTCCTTAAAATATGAAAAAATTTCAGCACAGTATGATAACTTTTTTAATTTTTACATGTAAAACTATAGCACACTGTATTAGAGTGTGAAGCTCTAGCACATTGCTATGTTGTTTGAAACTTTTTTTATGGTTCAACTCCAACATAGTGTGCTCGTATTTCGAATTTTTGTTAAATTACGGTAAAAAATTTTAAACTCCAGTTCCACTTGTATAAGTTTTAAGTTCACAAAATTTTTAAAAACCTTTGACGTTCCATTTGCACAATTTCAAATCGCGAAATATTTTTTTAGAATTTTACTTGTACACAGAAGCTTCTGAAACGTGTTGGTCAATATAAACATGTCGGTCGGATTTTACAGAATGTGTTTACTTATAATGACTGTACATGTTCAATTTAGTGAAATATTTAAAAACATAGAGAATTCTTCTCAAAACCCGTTGTGTTTGGTTCTCCTGCACATTCGGCACTATGGCATGAAAGAGTATTTTTGTGCTATATTTTTATTGGTCTTTACACAAATACCGGGTTATATTCATTACTTAATTTCCTTCGTTTCAACTATTCATGAGAGGATTTTGAATTTTTTAAATTCATGATCGGAAATTTAGATTTTGTTTTTTGAACTATTAAAGAAAATGTAATCAAAGCAAACAAATCTGAAAAAGACAAAGCAAACTAATTATTATTTGGTATGTTACATCACTTGTTCATCTCTAATTTATTTTTATGTCAATGCATAACTGAATAGAACAAAATCTATAAGTGAAATTGCAATTTTTCTTTTTTATTTTCTTTTAAAAAGTATGGCAATACAACACTGCTGTCCGTTAATAAACAAGTATGGCAATTCAAAATGGGGTATTACCATTTAATTCGCGCTAGAAGTTATGTACATTTAATAGCTGAAAAATATATAAAATTTTTATAATATATATATATGTATCTGAAAATTTTTTTGGTGTTAGTTTAATAGCGGCTACAATATCATTTTTCCGTTTTAAAAAATGCCAAAATAACATGTTTTTGGATGATATTTGATGGTACGCTATAACTATGTATTTTGACCACTATTTGCACTCTAAATTGTTGCACTTTACTGATGTTTGAGTGTTAGTGGTAAATTGCTCTGACCGAGTACTTTATGCTTTACAGGAGCAATTCGGGCTACAGTAAGATTAGGGAGTATTTTTGAGCTAATATGGAGTGCTGAAGGCCAAGTAAAAGCTTATGGAATAAATTGGGAATTCTTTCGAGGATCAAAGGAGGTTATGTACTTAAAAAGAAGAATGAAGAAGAGCGCAGAAAATTACCCAGGTGCGCGGCCGCGCACAGACCGTGCACTGTGCCGCGCAAGTCAAGCAAAAATTGGCAAAAGTGCGCTGTCACCTGCCAGGTGCGCAACCATGCACGTCCTTCCGAAAAAAATTTCCACGGCTAAAATTGTAATTCTGGAGGCGGCTCCCCTTGACCTATATGAAGCTCAGCTCGACGAAAAAGAGGGTATCTTGGTTTTTAGAAGAATTTTGGAGGCAAGAACATGCAAGGAGCAAGACGGAAGATTCGAAAACGAGTTTTTATCTTTCTTCTTCTCTTTGTTCTATTATTAGTGATGAATTCTTATATTGTGGTTGCGAAAACAATTATGAGTAGCTAAAATCCTTATTCTAGGGTTTGATGGAACCTCTTAGAGGATGAATTCTTGTTGCGTTTAATATAAATTTGCCATTGCATTTTCTCTACTTGTTCAACTACGTGATTATTGTGGTTGATTGAAGGGCCTTCAATCGGCTATGCCTATTCAGTGTGTATTACTTAGAAAATAATACATATTTAGGCAGTTGTTGAACAACATCACTCCTAACGTATTTGAGGGATCAATACAGAGGGTTTAAAGATGGGATTAAGAATAACAAAACTTTGGTGTGATCTCAGTGAATGGTAAACCAGTGCTAGTTACCGTAGTTCGGAAGAATACCTTTAGTAAATTGTTGTTTTTGCTCGGAAGAGAATTACGACACCTAAAGTGCTCATGATCGATATAGAGTATCTAGACGAATTTATCGGAGACGTACAAAGAGGAGTCCGATAAGAAGGAAAATCATAACCCTAGATCTTTCTAATCTTGTCTACAACATTTGTTTTGTTAGTAATAAAATTAAAGTTTTTACTTATCTTGTGTTAGTTAGTAAACATTCAACTCATTATTCAATATTTTTGGAAGTTGATTACTTGAATTCTTGTGAAACTTGCAGTTGTGATTCGTACGTTAATTTCTTGTGGGATTCAATCCTGCACTTGTAAAATGAATTATATTTGCAACGACCGCTTAATTCTTTTTATAAGGCACAATCATGCGTTATCAATATTTTTTTGGGAAGTTACCAGCTATGTCCATTTAGAAGTAGCTCATTACAAAAATTGGCCAATTGATAAAATATTACTAATATTAGCCAAAATGGCCAATTAGCTATTTGTAGCAAAAAAATATCAAAATTTTACTTTCTTTTGAGTGAGTGCTATTAGAATAGATTGGATATATCTTAAGGAACTTGAATCTAAGTTTTGAAATGATTTGGTGAAGTTTTGAGGTGGTTTGAATTGAAAATTCGAAATAAAAACTGAATATGAAAAAAAATGTTACGTGTATCACATATGTATCATATTTGCATCGATTGTGTATCACATGTATATCCATGTATATCTGTGTGTGAGATACATGCGTGATACATGTGTCACAGAAGAATTTTTTGACATCGATTTAATTATGAATTTTGATACAAAACCAATCCAAATCGCCTCCAATCTTCCTCAAATTTTGTATATTGACTTATCTATATGTTTTCAATGAATTTCGACTATACCCATTAAAAAAATTCTTTGTTTGTTTCGATTTTTGAAATATTAGCTAAAGGTTGGTAAGTTGAAACTTATATGGGACATTTATGTAAGTTTCCTATTTTTTTTTGGTAAGTAAATAATTTTTTTCACAAACCCGTAGGAGTTTTGGATGGTATTCCATTGATGCTAAAAGGAAAATTAATAAATTGAAGTTGTAAAAGAGTTTTTGAAAAGTATATAGTGTTTAGATATGAAAATCATTATTTCACTTGAAATACTTCTAAAATAAAAAAATTAAAATATAAATTCGCTATTTTGAGTTGAAGTTGAAATAACAGATCAAATTGTAAACCAAATATTAATCTGAAAATATTATTTCAAATATTTAAAATAAGTATTTCGATTTTTCTTCCTTTCCCTTTTTCTGTATTTTTCCCACCATTCATCTCTTTTTTTTATTCACCCCTTCATCTTTCATTTTTACTATATTTATATGCCCAGAAAATCTCTACAGCTGTCTTAAGAAATACAAAACTGATTTCTTTAAATTGAATTAATGTGTAATCATGTGTATTAAATTAAATTTATTAGTCAAAACCAAATATTCTTCCCCTCTACCTCAAAGTGGCTTCCCTAATTTCTTTTTCTTTTTGTATTTTTTTGTCCTCTATTACTATAAGAGAGCGTATTGAGTTTCACACTTTCACTTCCCTCCTGTTTTTTTCAGCGCCAAACGCACTTTTGCCCAAAAATTTGCTCTCACAAAATTGAGTGCCGAATGCTGTGACCTAAGCGCGTAATAATCCAATTATAGCAATGGCCGATGACGCCGACCCCGATTACGAGAGATTCCTCCACCTAATCGCCGTCGGCGGCGACGAGGGTGACGATGTTGAACTGGCAGAGGACGTCGGTTTTTTAGAAGATGATGCAGAGTATGAGGAAGAAGAAGAGGAGGAAGAGACCGAAGAAGAAGAAGAACAACGAGAAGAAGAGGATGATGAAGACGAAGAAGAAGAGGATGAAGAAGTTGGCAATGAAGAATCGAGTACTGGAAGGACGACATTGCGTACGGTTTTGTACGGGAATCGTGGAGGTGCAGCAATTTCATCTCAACAGCGGGAGATTAATGCCGAGAATTTCCATAATTCTGCTAGGGAAAGTGAAGATGCTACGAGGAGGACCAAAGGCGGGGAAAAGGCGTCGCAAGATGTTGATAAGGAAGAAGGCGATGAAGACGAAGTAGAAGGGGAGTGGAATCGGAGTGAGATTGAAGGTTTGTTTTGCCCAATTTGCATGGAAGCTTGGACCAACGACGGCGACCACCAAATCTGGTATTTTACTTCTTTGCCCTTCCATCTACAATTATTGAGTTTCAAGTTCCTATGCACTAACATTTAAAAAAATATTTATATAATCAAGTCAGTAACCTATTCAATAACTTTGAATGGTAACCTAGTATTAATGGTAATTCTAGGTAAGTAACCTATGTAGTAGCAATGTAGCATTGGTTGGTAACCTAGAACAAATTGCAATTAACCTCAGTTTATCTACCCTCATTACACTGTCAGTGCATATAATTTAAAAATCCATTCTATTGTGGTGATGTATTTACACAAAGTAACCTATTTGATAACATTGATAAGTAACCTAGAATAAATGGTAATTAACCTCATGTTAATCTACATGCCTTACATGTAACTTAAGTCCTTTTTGATTGTGGTGATGTATTTACACAATCATGTAAGTAATCTATTTAATGGCATTGATTATTAGCCTAAAATAAATGGTAATAATGGTTCGGGCATGTGAATAGAAGACGCACATATGCGGTATGCCCGAGTAAGTAGGTGTGAATGATTGACAATGGTGGGTCTAAGGAGAGATAGATGTAGGCTAGAGAAGTATTGGGGAGAGGTGATTAGGCATGACATGACTCATCTTTTGCTTACTAAGTACATGACCCTCGATACAAGGGTGTAGAGGTCAAGTATTAAGGTAAAAAGTTAGTAGGTAGTTGACTGTATTTCCTTTCATACCAGTAGTGTGAGTATTATTCTAGTGCTTGCTTATTCTTTTTTCCACCTTCACCAGGTAGGGGTAATGTTTGTTTACACTACATTCCCTAGACCTCACTTGTGGGGTTACACTAGGTTTGTTGTTGTTGTTGTTGCTAGAATTTCCTTATTCTTAGATTTCTACTACTACCTGTTGTTGCTTTTGCTTCAGTTATCTTATTATCTTGATGTTGTTACTGCTTTTATTTTCCATGGCTTTTAAACTACGGTATTACTTTTTCAAAATTGATGTGAATTTGCTTTCCTTGAGCCGAAGGTCTATCAGAAACAACATCTCTATTTGCACAGAGCAGGGGTAAGGTCTGCGGACACATTACCCTCCCAAACTTCACTTGTGGGATTACACTGGGTATGTTGCTGGTGTAATAAACGGTAATTAGCCTCAAGTTAATCTACACTCATTACACTGTGAGTGCATATAACTTAAGTCCTTTCTGATTGTGGTGATGTCTACATGTAACCTCAACAACAAACTATGTTCAATAACTGGTTGGATCAACTATATGAATCCATAGTATCCATTCCCCTCCACTAGACTCATTTCAATTTTGAAAAAGTTGGTTCTTGCTGATTGTTTATCATCTAAGTTGCACAGACTCCCCTATTTTGGTGCCGTACCCGTCTCAATACGGGACAGGTTCGGGGACGTGATACGTCCCGGATTCAGTCAACCGACGTCGGACGCTTTGACCGGAGTCCATCGACAGAACTTGATGGAACGACGTTGAATGCCTTTCTTTTTCACTTATGAAGGAAGAACAAAGGGGTAAAGGCAGCATGAATGGGGGGTTTGTAAGAGCTTGAAAGAATTTGGGTAATTTTGAGCATCTGTACAAGCTTGAAAGAAGTCGGGAAGCTTGAAAGAAGTTGGGGTCCTTGGGGAAGATGATCTATATTGCCTAAAGAAAATGTAATAAAATAATATAATAATAAATGCACTAGTGTTTTGCACATTCCAGGGCCACTCATGTTTGTCACCACACTTTGTTTAATAATATTTGTTAAATCTCTTTTAAAAATATGTGGATATTGCTAGACTTGAGGAGGAGAACAACTGTCATAAACATGTACTCAATTCTAATGCCTAAAGAACTCTTAAAATTTAAAAATTAATATAATAATACTTTTGCACATTCCAAGGTCACTCATGTTGCCACCAAACCTTGTTTAGTATTCAAATATTATTATTGATTTAACGGTAGCAGTTTAATAGTAGCCGTTCCGTTCTTTTGAAGTACTAATTTTTATATTGCAATTGAAAAATAACGGTACTTTATAATGATGAACAAAATAGTTGTTAACATCAATGAGTAATTTTTTAGAACAATTTTTTTTTTACTTTACATAGTATTTGCAACAAGTATATTAATTTTATAGTAATTATGTGGTAAATAAAAATTTAAAACTACTAAACATATATCTATTTTTTTTATTTTGAATTTTTTTATCCGAATCCCGCACCCGTATCCATATTTGGATCCGCACCCCTGAATCTTAAAATTTAGATTTTGCCGAAGCCGATACTCGGATCCGACCCCGTATCAGATACCCGCACCCGAGTCCGAGCAACTTAGTTTATCATTAGTAATGTTAAGTTTCGACTTTATGTAACTGAATGTGTTATGCTTATGAATGTTAAAATTATCTATATTCAACCTTATCAAAAAGAAAAAGTAGAAAATAATCATCTACATTCAATTGTAAAACAGACAAGGTGAAGCCTCGGGGGAATTATATAGCACAATAAAATGTTATTTCTGCTATACTGATCTCTGTTTCCGTTCTGTTTTTTTATTTATTGTCAAGGTCTTTCTTAGTCTCGTTTAGAAACTTTTACCTTTTGATTAAAAAATTACGCTTAGTTCAACATGTAAAAGGGAATAAGATTTTTAAAAGCAGCTTCTATTTTGACAATTTAAGTACAATGATGTAGCTTAAAAAGAAAAATTGAGATGCTGCAGAGGACTTCTACTTTGTTTTCCTTGAAGATGAAAGCAACGGATGCTAAATTTAGAGGGTCTGTGGGTTGTGTTTTAGATAATGGGAGTTTGTTTCTGTTGGCTTGGTTGTACTAACATTCATGCAAATTCTAAGAAATACTATATGGCTTTAACACATGAAATTGAATAGCTATCTTCACCTTCCCTATTAAAGCACTTGAGTTTTCTGTTCTTTTGAATAAGTGACTGCTGAATGATCACAGTTCACATCCGACAGATGGTGTAATACACATAGAGGATGAAATGATGGAAGGTTGTTTGATGTTGTTTGTAGATGTTCTATGTAGCCATCCAAATGCATCAGTTAGTTGGTGGGCAGATATGATGATTTAAGGTGTTAGAAGGAGATAAAGAACTAAATCACACGGAAAACAGTTGTCATCAAAGTCCTTTAATCTATTGAATCAATGCGGACTTAGCTAAGAATGTAATACAATGCAAGTAAAAGACTCGTATCGGCAATATTAATTAATTGGAGTTATGGTTAGAGACTTACATGTCACTGTAGGGATACATATGGTATTTAGAAGTCTCTAGTTTTAGAGAACGCCTGATTTGACGTGAACACAACTTCTTTAGTAATGGAGTGACATTGACCCAAATAAATTGGAATGTATATGGATAATTCATATAGTCGACCAAACTAGTTGGAGTTGATGTTTAGTTGATTTCTTGATATATAATTGACAACTGAAAATACAGTTTTCAAGTGTTAATACTTCCATTATTTTCCACCTTTAAATTTTTTGCAGCTGCCTTCCTTGTGGGCATATATATGGTTTGTCATGTATCAAGAAGTGGTTGCAACAAAAAGGAAGTTTAGGAAAGGTATTTCTCATAATAATTTGGTTCTTGTTTTATGCAGTATTTTGACATTGTTTTTTCAATTGACTCCTCACATTCTTTCTTTTGTTTTGTTTGTAGTGCCCTCAATGTAATAAGAAATGCTCAGTGAAGGGTGTCCGAGTGCTTTATGCTTCTCGTCTTCATGCTGTTGATGAAGAGCTTCAGAAGGTCTTCATTTGATGCTTATATTTTGAAGCTTGCTCCATGAGATAGTGACCCAATCCCTTCCTCTTTTGCAGAAAATCCGGTCTCTTGAATCTAGATCTTTTTCTCTTGAAAAAGAGGTAAGAGAAGAAGAAGAAAGATTTTTGATTTTTTAACCACTATCTCCTGATACATCTCAGGTCTAACCTATAAATGAAAATTCATAGTAGAGACTTTCAAGCTTTTCCATGTAGCCAACACAAATTACTAGAGGCAGAAGTACAGGACTGACCAACTAAGGCATTCAATCATCTGTCGGCGAGATCGATCGAAAAAGTGAAAGCTTGATGAAACCTTATGTTAGAAAAAGAAAAGAAACAAAATGACGATGTGATGATGGTTATCTTTTTTATGTCTTAGGCTAGGCTTTTCCTTTACTCAATTTAGAAGGAAATGGTGTAGTTGAAGATGATTGTTAGTTTTCAAATGTACCAAACTGCTCACGATTTAAAAACTCAATGTATGTTTTGTATAGAAACCTCTTACCAATTGTTATAGGCAAGGGCGATTCTCTCATTTCTTTAGTTGGAACACTAGGAGAAAGATGAGTATCAGTGTAGAGTTCAATTGTCTTAAATTAGACATAAATGAGTAAAAAAAACATGATTTCTTCCCTCATAATGTTGAAGCTTTTACCAAAAGGGAAGACACCTTTGTTTCCCTTTTCCCTTCTGTTCTCTTCCTCTCCCTTGTACCTTCTTCACTATGTAAACCAGAATTGTTTGCTTTTAACACCTAGCTTCAATGCTCTGTGTAAGGGCATTCAACTCACCTGTCAGCTTATGCTTCATCAGGAAGCAAAATCACAGTGGGTTAACCACAACAATGATACTTCTGCTTTAACTGACTTTTGAAAACAATTTAGTCCCCTCTCTGGAGGTGCTAAATTACATTTTCTTCACATGTTCTCATGGTGATTATAAGACGATATTCAATATGCGCAGTGCAGTGATTGGTGTAAGAAAGAAGTTGAGTGGAGGAGGAGAGAGGCTGAGTTGCATAAGCAAGTGGAGCACCTTACAGAGGTATGCGCCACTGTGTGTTATTTCTGTTATGTGCTGCTTCTTCACTGCTCCCTTCTTCAATGTATCCTTTTTGTTTGGTTGGAAGTGTTGGGGACTTTTCTTTAGCGGTGGGGAGATGGGGGAGGGGAGGATCAGATTAGATTGTTTCCGGAATCACTTTTCCTGAGTCTTGGTTGTCTTTTTAAGTGATATAGTTACTACCAAAACACCCATTGTAAATCTTGTTTAAACTTTCTCCTAGGGTTTGCAAAATGAGCTGATTAACTCTACTTCATGCGAGTTTACTCATTATTGCTTTTCCCTTTTTGAGAACTCCAACATTATATTCTCTTTACCCATTGTTAAATTATTCGCACACTCTCTTCCTGGAATACCAGATTGACTTCGGTGCACTTTCTTTAGTACATATTGTGGCCCTCTTTTTCCTGCCAGCATTCCCTCTTCAGAATATGACATCTTTCAATGCTATAAGGCAGGTACTTGTTTGGGCTTTTAAGAATCTTCTTAAAGGTATATATCCCCTTTCTTAGTTTATTTTAGCCCTTTCTTCTTTGGTTTTTTTATTTATTCTGTCGTTTCTTTGGCTTGAGAAAATTTGAGTATCAAGTTTCGGTGTAATTACTAGAGGTATAAGTATCTCTGTTAACCTTTGTTCACTAAAGCGGCATATTACTTACTGCATATCTGCTCTTCATAGAGAATGACTTGTATAGAGGGCTCGCTAATCGAGATGCAGTGCAGGTCATCTGGACGCATTTTTGGTAAGCAGTCCTTGAGAAATCTTTACTTGGGAATATTGATCCTATTGGCTATGTTCTATCATCGTTTCACACTGAAGTTCCAGTACCTATCCATGTCGTGCAGGACACAATATTGACTCCAAATTGGGAAGACGCGAATATGCAAATGCTTTTGTTTTACAGGTTTACCATCTCCTTTACTCTTGTCAAATGTGAAAATTGAGCTGTAGGAACATTTTTTTTACGTTTGGTTACTGATAGTATCAACTAAGAAATCATTACTCCTTTATCCATTGTTGCTCCACATCTGTTGCAACTTGTTTACCTGATAGTATCAACAGAGAAATCATTAGTGTTTTATCAGTTGTTCTTCCACATTTATTGCAACTTGTGTACAAAATGCGCTGTAAATATGCTCACCTTTGGGTTAACACTTAACTCGCATCATCAATAGTCTGTAGGTGTCTGAGAAAGTAGTATGGACGGTCAGTTCCCTTCCTTTTTTTTTTTTTTGAAAAGGTAACAGATTCCAATATATTGATAAAATGTCCCTAGTACAAAGATTGTGCTAAGGAGTAACAGGTTACAAGACCCAAAATAGACAAAAACCAATCTTGTAACAGCTACAAGGAGCCTATGAGATCTGCTAGAGATTCTACACCTTATACATGTGCTTCTTTACACCAGAAATAAAACAAAAATATACAATTCATCTTAATCCTTTGTTCATGGCTTGCCACATCTTCAAAACATCTAGAGTTTCTTTCCTTCCAAATGGTCCACCAAATACATGCTGGGACAATGTTCCACCACTTCTTTTGGCCTGTGATTATCTCGAAGCCATTCCAGCTTGCCATCATCTCATCAGTTCTCCTAGGCATTGTCCACCTTAGGCCTTTAATGCTCATGAACAACTGCCACAATCTGCTAGTCACATGGCAGTGAATGAACAAATGGCTGATTGTCTCATTCTCATTGGCGCACAAAAAACATCTTGAGCATAGTTGTGTTCCTCTCTTCATCAAATTTTCATGAGTTAGAACAGCCAGTTTGACTACTAACCAGCAAAAATTTTTCACCTTTAGGGGAACTTTTGCCTTCCAAATATGTTTCCAATGCTAGAGGCCATAGTTCCAGTTAGGGGTGTCAATGGTTCGGTTTGGACGGTTATTTTATAAAATTTGTACCATACCATTTTTTCGGTTATTCTATTATGTATAACCAAATTAGACTTTTCGAAGCCGTCCCAATCATGCTGGTTTCTCTTCGGTATCGGTACGGTTCGGTATTTTTTTAAATATCATGTAAAATTCACTAGTAGAAGTAGAATACAATAACATACATTCTTTTATATGATTTAGCAAAACTCTATAGACATTTTTACTGTTTAAAGGGTGATGAATTAAAAAAAGATGGCTAGAGTATAGATCTATCAACAATTCCATAACATCGTAAAAGAAATCAAACAAAGGCAAAGAAAATATAAATCACACGAATTGAAAGATATACCAAGTTGGGACTCAAGAATAAAGTCTATAGAAGATAAAATATTCAAAAAGATAAATCTAAATTATATGAAAGGAAACATATTCAATACATTGTAGTTTGCTACTCGTAATCGTCAGAATACTTTGTGTCTTGCTAATAAAGATACTTGAAATAACTTTGTTTAAGTAGAAGTAGCATAATAGGTTTTAGGAATTAGTATTTTGATTTTAATTACTTGTTGGCTTGTAATAGTTTTCATAGTTCCAAGGTCCAAAGAAAATTTAATGCATTATTATTTTTAAACTTATAAATAAATATATTTTTCACATGTATAATTTATTCGGTACGTTTCGGTAATTTTTTGGTTTATTTTTATAAAATAAAAAATATACCTTAATTATCGGTGCAATTATAGATTTATACAAAAACCTACGGTATCTTAAAAAGAAACCTAAAAATTGGTTCGGTGTGGTACGGTTCGGTCGGTTTAGTCGGTTTTCGAATATCCATTGACACCCCGAGTTCTGGTCACATCTATTTAAAATCCTGTATGCTGAATTTACTGTAAAGATGCCATTGTTGCTTCCGACCCACACCGGCTTGTCTTCTTGTTCAGTAGTTCCCCTGAAGTTCTGTAGAAGACTGAAGAAATCAGTCACTCTACTCACTTCCTAGTCATTGAGAAATCTTCTAAAGGTTAGGTTCCAACCTTGTAGGCTCCAAGTTTCAGCTAGAGTTGCATCGAGTTGTTGTGTTAAGCTGAAAATATCCGGGAAACTCTCTTTGAGGGGACCATTTCCTATCCAATCATCATTCGAGAAGGAGATCTTCATGCCATTCCCGGTTTTGAAACTGATGTTGGAAGCACAATCTTGGCATAGGGCTCTTATTGATTTCGAAACACTTACTCCATATGGGCTGGTAACAGAACTTGTGCACCACTGCCCCTCAGTGCCATATTTTTCATTTATCACCTTCCTCCATAGGGCTTGGTCTTCCAGAGGGAATCTCCACAACCACTTCATTAAAAGACTCTTGTTATGTTGCCTGATGTTTCTAATACCCAAGCCCCATTCCTTCTTGCTGCATGTGAGAGCTTCCCACTTGACCAAGTGGTAACTTTTCTTCTTCTTGTTTCCTTGCCAAATGAAGTTCCTCCTCAGAGCGTCGATTCTCTTCTCAACCTTGACTGGCACAGGAAAGAGAAACATCATGTAAGTAGGAAAAGCATGGGAAAGAGAAACATCATGTAAGTGGGAAGAGCATCTAGAACACTATTAACCAGGACAACCCTACCTCCCAGGGACAAGTAATTACTTTTCCAACTAAATAGTTTCTTTTCACACTTTTCCACAATTCCATTCCATATGTTTTGAGACTTATTTTTAGCCCCTAGAGGTAACCCCAGATATGTAGTAGGTAGAGTCCCCACCTCACAACCCAAAGAGCTTGCTAGTCTTTGAATGTTTGGAACCTCTTTTACAGTGAACAAATGGGATTTTCTCCAGTTTACATGTAAACTTGACACAGCTTCAAACACCGTCAGAATCAACCTCAAGTGTGTAATTTGCTCTACTTTGGCATCATAGAAAACCAATGAATCATCAACATATAGTAAGTAAGTAATTTCCAGATTACTTCTGTCGTTGTTGAGCACCCTAAAACCTCTCAGCCAACCTTCAAGATTTGCTTTCTTGATCATGCTATTCAGACCTTCCATGACAATAATGAAAAGGAAAGATGAGAGTGGGTCTCCTTGCCTTTATCCTCTTTGAGATGGAAAGAACCCCTCTGGAGTGCCATTCACAAGAAAGGAGAATCTAACATTACTAATGCAGAAGTGAATCCACTTAATCCATTTGCAGCCGAAACCCATATCTTTCGAAAGCTTGATGCGGTAATTCCAGTTTACGTGATCAAAAGCTTTTTCAATATCAATTTTGCACAACACCCCTGGATCTTTCCCCTAATTCTGGAGTCAACACATTCATTAGCTATTAAAGCTGCATCTATGATTTGCCTGCCTTTGATGGCCTAGAGTCTATAAGCTTATAGACCACCTTCTTCAGTCTTTCAGTCAGCACCTTAGAAATGATCTTGTAGACACTGCCAATCAAACTAATCGGTCTAAAATCCTTCAACTCAGCTGCACCAACCTTCTTAGGAATCAAAGCTATGTAGTTAGCATCAAAACTTTTCTCAAAATATTCTTATGACTGAAAATTCTGAAAAGTATTCACCAGATCTTCTTTTAGGACATCCCAACAGTGTAAGAAGAAACCCATGGTGTGTCCGTCGGGTCCAGGAGCTTTGTGAGCTGCACATGCTTTAAGCCCATCGAAAATTTCCTACTAATCAAAATCCCGCTCTAGCCACTCCATTCTGAGTTATTTAGTTGAGGGGATTGACTATAGTTGAACTCAGGCCTCCATAATTCCGACTCGGCATACAGATGCCGGTAAAAATCAAGGATCTCACTTTTGATTGCAGTTAAATCCTCAACTTGAACACCATTAATGGTGAGTCTATCGATTGTATTGATATTAGCATTTGCCACATTGTGGAAGAACTTTGTGTTTCTGACCCCTGTTTCAACCATTATGCTCTTGATTTTTCTCTCCAGGATAACTCCTCATTCTTTGCCATTTCTTCTAGATCCACAGTAAGGCTTGCCATCTGTAACAGTTCATCTTCAGTAAGGTCCCTAGTCTCCTGGGCAATTTGTAGTACCAGGATATTATTAAGACAATCAGATTTCATAGCTGACAGGTTCCCTCCTTGAGTTAAACTCCAATCTTTTAATTTGCCTTTTAAGAGCTTGAGTTTCTGAGCGAGAATAAAGTTGGGTCTCCCCTGGACATTGAAGGAAGACCACCACAACGCAACCATGTCCTTAAAGCCCTCGACTCCCAACCACCAGTTCTGAAACTTGAAATAAGATTTAGAGGTCTCCTAATCACCGCAATTAAGCAAAATGGGAGTATGGTCAGAGACAGGTTGGGAAACACTGATGCCTTATGTTCCTGAAGCTCTCATCCCAATCAGAGGAGAAAAAAAATCTGTCCAATCTAGAAGCAATATGAGAATTGTTGCTCCTAGTCCATGTAAACACTCCCCCTAAAAGTGGAGGGTCGAGGAGCTTAAGGTCCTTAATGAAATTGGAGAACTCAGTCATGGCTCTTGATATGATGCTGCTGTCCCTTCTTTCCTCCATAAACCTAGTGTCATTGAAATCTCCGCAAACAACCCATGGACCATCAAAAGATCCCCCGGAAGCAGCAACTTCCCACCAAACATTCCTTCTTTCAAGCCTACAATGCGGAGCGTAAACTCCAATCAAGTACCAAGAGAAAATATAGCCCTGATCATCAATCTTAACAGTGATAGAATAACTACCTACATTAATCACCTCCCCTTTCCAGGATCTACTGTCCCAAAGAACCAAGATACCTCCTCTACTGCCACTAGCTTCCAAATAACCAAATTTGACCCATCTGAACCCCCAAATTTGTTTCACAAAACTCTGCACATCTCCTTTCAATTTCGATTCTTTAAGTAGTAGGTATCGTCCTTCCAACTCTCAAATAGAGACTTGACAATAGATCTTTTATCCCTTCTGTTCAATCCCCTCGCATTCCAAGAAATAATTTTTACCTTCATTGATAACAATTGAAGGTAGGTTTTCCGCTGCTTCTTGTACTGGACTCTGGGAAGTTCATGTTGAACACCAGATTCTGAACTTCCATGCTCCCCTTCTTCTTTTTTGGAGTCGACACTATCTTTAAAGCAACTTCTTCTCTTATCTCTAATCTGCGCTTATCGATTTTCATGAAGAGAGACAAAGCTTCTCCCTCGCACCCCTGAAAGTTCCTCCGTATGCTTTGCTCATCTTCAAAACATTTTTGTGCACCCATAAGAAAGCTTCATTCTCCGTCTCTAGAAATTAAGAGTCCAAGGGTTCTGCTTCATCAACAGACCATGCCTGTTGATCTTCATATTCTGACAATTGTAGGGAATTCTTGGTTAGAGGAGAGAAGGGAATGATTTCACCACCCACTAAAGCTTGACCTTCTTCTTCGAATCCACCATGCAAAGCCAAATCCTCTGTTGCATCTGAGAGACGTGGTGTATCTTCTGTTTCAGATGGATCTTCTCATACAACGATGTCCATTGAATTATGAATTGCATAGAGTTCTTCCAACATTGGGTCGGGTCTGTCCCCTGGGTAGAGAACCGAGAATCTGTTTTTTATTCCGAGATCTGGGCTTTTAGTAAAAGTGGGGATGGACTTAGTGAAAGAAATAGGGGGACTTTGAATTTTACTAGGCCCATTAGATGACTCAGCAATAACATGTGAACCTTTTTTAAAAGAAGGCCCCACCTCAATGCCACGTGCCTCTTACTTTCCAGACCCATAGATGTACTTTAAGCACTGCACCAGGTCGCTGGTGATTCACACCAGATCGGCACGGAGAAAATATGCCCTTTTTCTCCACCTCTATGACTCTTGGGATTCTTTCGAATGGGCCCTTCACTTTGATTCGAGCCCATTTTAAATGATCCCCGAGAGATGTTTCTACCTCCGTTTTCAATCCATCCCCGATTAGCTTGAAGATTTTCTGGGACCAAAGGTGAAGAGGAATCCCCAGTAATCTCAACCAAACCCAGTCCAGCTTTGCATCAGCCGGGTAGCAGCCTACTTTAGGCGACCACCATTCAAGCATCAACAGTTTGTTCCTCCATCTCCATTCCCCCATCTCCATTCCCCCATTTTGATATGGTCTGCCATTTTCCTTGGTGGAAACTCGAACAAGAATTTTGAGCCATGCATTTCGTACATCTGTGTGTGTGCCAGGGATATTGCTCCATTTGTTAGTGACCTATCTCCTGATTTTAGAGAGAGTGGACAACTCGTTTGTATCACTGAAGCTGCCAACCAAACATCTGCTCAGTAATCCTTATCAGAAATTTCAGGTCCTTGAACAGTAACTCGTTGACCAAAAGCGGTTTGTGCAGATGACGTCGAGGTTCCTTTTGCCTCCCACTTATTGGTTTTGAATGCTTCCATATAAGAGTGCTCCTCTGTTGGTTTGACAAAACTTTTCACAGCTGGAGCCACCTTATTTATGAACTTCTCTATCTTTAATGCAACATCTCATTGTCCCGCATTGAATGCTGCTTCTGGAAGGATTATGACAGCTCTGCATTCCTCCTGTACCACTACAATGCTTATATATCTGCCAAAATCATTGTATTTCTTTGTGCGGAAGAAATTATAGACATGATCTCTGGACTTTCACCTTCTGAGTTCATTCCCCTTTCGGTCAAATGCTGTATGAAGAAGACCCCAAATCCACAGCATGACATTTCGACTGGGAGTCATTTTCCTCATGAAATTCTTCTTGCGTTCCACCCATTGGTACCAAACCTCTGCACCATTTTTGACTTCAGTAATGTCAAGACTTCTCACCAATAATAAAATATATTCTATTAACCATAATTTAGGAAGAAAGAGAAAAATAAGACGAAGTTTTTGAGCCAATCACCAAGACATGATTGATAAATAAACTAAGTAACCAAAGGAAAGATCATCGGAAAGGGAGAGAAATGATACCAGGGAGAGTTTTTAGGCTCTCACCTCGGAACCCGTGCCTGGGAGCATATTGAAAGAACCAAAAACCTCTAGCTGCTTAGCTGAGTCATGATTCGTGTAGGTCAGTTCCCTTCTTATTGTCCCAAAATATGACTTCTATTCTTTTCTCTCTTACCTCTTTTTTCTTACTGGTTTTGTATTGGGAACGAATGCAGCATATGTTTGTCCAATTGTCCCCGTTGACTGAAGTTTTAATGAGCTAGTAACCTTATTTTTTATACATTTGTAGAAAGAGTTTCAGATTGATGGTGCTCGCCTATTTGATGTGGATAGCAACGGTGAGAATTTGATGATTGCCAGAAGGCTCGCTGGAATGGGAGGACAGCATATGCTTACCAAAGTAAATTTCTTAGGTCGCCTTATTGGAATTCTCTGATGGTTTGCGTTCTGCGTATGTGCTTCAACTTTTTCTACTTTTACGTTTTGCAGATCAGCCTATTACCTCCGCATGAAAGAGAAGACATTCTGCTTCCTGCGAGCATGAAAACTATCAAGGACTTGCATGTTTCTCCTCATGAAAGAGTCATACTCTTGGCTTCCTTAGGGAAGAAGTTGTCAGTTCTTAGGTTGATAACCTCCCTCATCCACTTTCTGCCAAATGATTGCTGCATAACAGCTAAATGCTCTTGATCAAATGAATTGCTGTAGAACAGCATTTAGCTTTAATTTTGTGCTTCCCTTCCTGTAGATAGCTTATTTATTTGATCTCTTTCCTTTTGCAGTGCTGAAAATAACCATACTGTTCTGACATACGACTTACCGGTAATAACTCTAGGCCTTTTATAGTTGTGTTTTTGCTTTCAATTCTTAAGTTTGTGTTAAGCTAAAGTTGCTCGCACAGTTCTTGGGTAACGTATTACTATTATTTTTGGTTGATAAACTCTTTGGATGAGAAACTCTCTGCTTGAATGATTGTTGATTAGAGTTCTTATGGAGTAATTTTTCTGTACTTACTGTGTGCACACTTTACGCTGACTGGTAAGTCCTGATAAGGTCCCTCAGTTTCACAGTCAAATGTACAGAACGACCTATTTGATTTGACTGGACCTTCACTATCAGCATCAGAAGACGATCTTAACAACACCTATTCATCTTGTGAAAGGTGTTACTTTTGATTGACAACTTGAGAGTTGACAAAATGCAAATTTTCGTAAAACAGCAATTAGCTTTTGCTCTATCCCACCCTCCTAATTCATAGACCTCAAGCCTCAGTCTTTTTGCGGCAGAAGATTATGTGCTAAGTATGATTTTTGCTTGCCTTGTTTCTCTTGAACTTTCTGTTCTTTTGTTTTGATTTTTTTTCTTTGTGGTTGACTATACTACTTACGCCTTTTGAATTTTTCAAAATCTATACTTTCCACCTGCTTCAGAATGTTTGTCTGAATGGCGGGGTTGCATTTTTTCCGTCATCTAGTTGTTGGTGGCCCCCCCAACAGTTTACTTGGGATAATAGTAAAATGTTCTGCATAATTCCCCAAGCCCCATTGCTGGGTCATGAGTTTGTCAAGTCCAAGGCTACTTTAACTTGGATTTAAATTTCGGTAAGTTGTCAAGTAATTGAAGGAAATTGTTAGAGCCTGTGGAGAATTTCTTACAATCATCAAAGACAATTTCATGTTTGAAACTTCAAAGGGAAAAAGTGACCTGATTTACAATGTAACAAATGCATCTCCTGAACTACAAAAAGCACAGCTTTTATAACATGCTCCCAAAAGTCCTGCTGCTATGATTGCTTAGATTCAATTGGTGCATCTTCGACTTTTCTACTCTCAGTAATGTGCTTTCCTGATAATAATCCTTTTGTTACTGTTATTAGCCCCCCCCACCCCACAAATATTTGTTACTGTTATCAACCTTCCTCTATTGGATAGGTTTGTTGCTAATTGACACTCTTGGCCAAGTTAATTTGATTCTTTTTGTTTGTCTATTTGGAATGTGCAGACTGTTCCTTGGTCATGTTCGTGGGATCCCAACAATTCGCATTACATGTATGCCGGATTACAGGTCCTAACGCATTGTCTGTTCAAAAAATGGTCCCACTTTTCGTTTGTTGGGAGTCAAACAAAGTAACTTTGACTAATAATTCTGAATTTGTTCTCTCGTTATTTTGACATGGTAGAAAATTACAACTTATATTACTTTTGATGTAGTTTTTAAATATCTGATGTTCAAAAAATGAATAAATATATACTTACAAAAAAAGAATAAATATATACCTAATTTAGCTGAGAAAATTTGCCAAATTGACACACAATGAATCCAAAGTGACAAGCAAGTTGGTATTGAGGGAGCACTTATTTTTTTTCACTAGTTAGTCTTTCTTTCAAATACAGGCAACACCGTTGATATTTATTGAAAAGAAAAAATAGTTGGTGTCTCTATTCTTTCTTTTTCTCTGAATAATGCATCATATTTTGTCTTGTCTTGTGCAGAATGGTATGGTTATGCAGTTTGATGGGCGTCAAACTATGAGGCCAGTGGAATGTATGACTGGGTTGACAGGCAATCCTGTTCATACCGTGTGCTCTCTTTCAGCTGATCCTACACTTGGTGCCGGTGTCAGAAGTGTTCTTTCTGCATCTTCAGTAGGCTTGTGCCACTGGAACTTTGGTAGTGGTGAAGAAAGGTGAATTCTAGTATGTTTTGCTGCTCTTCTGAATTTCTCTTAGTTGCTTCTTGAGGTGAACAGGTTTTTCTTAATATCTAATATAGTCTGGGTTGCACCATCCCTTCTGTATCTTTAGAACTGTTAGGATCTGATTCTAATGAATCTTTGCTGAGTACCGACTCAAGATTATTTGCACTTTGGAATCTCTCAGTAGATTAGTCCTGTAACTTGACAATTGTAATCATTAACTAACTGCAAATTTAGATCTTAGGGGAATATTCTTGAAGGAGCCTAACTGCAAATTTAGGTCCACTGGTATATTCTTAAAGGAGACTGCATTTTTTGGTCTCTGAGTATTCTATGTACTCATTCATCCTATACAAATGATTGAAGTAGAAAAATTGGCAAGCGGTATAGAAGAAGAAATGGATGAAGGCATTTAGTTGACCATTTTCCAGTTTTTCTTGAAAGTGAAATTGCTCAAGAAGGTGAGACTGTTGTTGTAATTGTTTTTCTAATAGCTTACATACTGTGGTGAGATTAAGAGGAACTGTGTTCAATGCAATTCGTTGCTCACTAATAGTCCAGCTGGCTAGTACTGGTATGGTTCAATAGTTATGGTTCTTCAAAATGTGATCTTTTTGTTATGGTAAAACAGTTTATATTGCTAGTACTTTATGGTGATCCGATATCTCAAAAAGTAGGTTAGTGAAAAGTCTTTTTTTAATAGATAAGTAGTGTTCAAAGTCTTATAGTTTATTCAGGCAGCAATGACGCGTGGGAGGCGATTGATTATTTTTTGTTCCTTGAAGTTTTTATTGCATTTCCCCTTTTCCTAATAGAATGAAACTTTGAGTTGGATTTTTCAGATTTTTTCTCATGGAAATCCTTCTTATCCTTTTCCATTCCGGTAAAAAAGATACTCTTAATTGAAACATCAAGGTTCTGGTCTAATCTTATTTCTAGATCTTTGTTATTACACGTTGTATCTTTGTTTTTCTTCTTGTTGTTATTGTTGGTTGCTTCCTGTTCACTGTTCCTGGAGCTGAGGGTCTATACGAAACAACCTTTGGTAAGGTCTGCGTACGCACTACCCTCCCTAGACCTCACTTGTGGAATTACACTGGGTTTGCTGCTGTTGTTGTTAAGATTCTGGTCTCATGTCAAGGATTTTTAACATGGTTGTTAATTTCTTATTGACTTAGTTTAGTTGTGCAAACAAGCATGAATTTGTCTCTTGATGTTTTCATAATGTGGCAAGGCTTTACTTATTATTAAGATTTGCAAGGAAGTACATATCTTTTTTCTTTTGATAACCAAAATTCCTCATGGACCAGTTGACGTACGGTTGGGAACTCGGTGAATAATAAGCACTCCCCTATATCTTTCTTCACAAACACTAGGCTTTTCTTTGCGGCGGCAGGGTGAGGTGCAGCTAACCCACGCATTACTAGTATCGCTCTTACCAATAGACCAGAGCCACCCTGGAGGCGGTTTGATTGGAAGAATCTTGAAGTTGTTGTAAAGAACTTCCACTATGAGTTGTCAGTAGTACAATCTGAGGACTTTAAACTTGTTAATGTGTTCAGGTCCTTTTTCACATTTCAACCTACAATTTCCACCAACGTGGAGGGTATATGATCTTCTTAGCGGCAGAGTATACTGTTTTTTTTTCGTTTGCAGAATTTTTTGCTCATATGCCAACTGTTTTCTGGTTTTCGATGTGCTTAAGCCCTAGTAGTAGAAACAATAGCTTTCCTGATAAATTGTATGAATAGCCTGACTATGTCCAGGATCATGTTAAGAGGAGTTGAGTGGATAGTTAGCAGGCAGTTATGGTGATTTATATGGATGTAGATCGTACTGGGATCACTATATGCTTTCTAGTTTAAAAGGTCTACCATATTGTCGTTAATAATTTTGAGAGATAAGAACTTCTGAAAAACTGATGTAAATCATACCGAGGCCTACTATGTGTTTAGTTGACTTTTCAAGCTCGTCTATTTCTGCCATATTCCCTAGTAGTAGACAGGATTGCTTTTCAAATGAATAGATCTGACTATGCTCAGAATCTTCTTTAAAGGAGTTGAGGGGCAGAGTGCATCTGATATATGTTAATTTATTTGAACCTGGATCAACTGTATGGTTTTGGTAACTTTTCAAGCTGGTATAAAAGAGTTATTATCTTGAAGCTATGTGAGTAGTTTCTATGAATTCCATGTTAATAACAGAGTTTCATTTATCACTGAAGGCCTTGCTTGGTTCCTGAATCAGAGAATCAAGGAATCTGTATATCTCTCGCTTGTGGAGATAGAAATGATGACATAGTTGCCTCTTTCCGTCCTAAACTGGAGATCATTGGCGACATGGCTGCTTCTCAAGTACCGCTTACTCCTCCAGTAACGGAGCAAGCGGTAGAGGGTTCTCATGTTCTTTACAGGCGAGTGGGTAGCAGATACCAGAAGTTAGGGTCTTCTTGTGCCAAAGTGAGTGGCATTCGACTTCCAAAATCTGCTATAATAGATAGAGGGAATCAGAACCCCTTGTTTGCTTCTGGTGACGAAGCAACAATGGAACTGGTGTTACAAGAATTGCCATCTTTAAATGTGGCTCATCGTATTAAATCTCTCAATGGTCCTATTCGTGATGTGAGGTATACGCGCCTCCAAAATACAGGATTGCTTGGTTGTTTGCATGATGATAACTTGCAGCTTTGCTCAACCAAGCTCCAATGAAGAAAGGTAATTTATCATAGCTTGTTTTCTGCCCTTCTTTGTTTTTAGTTGTGTTTATGTTTACAGTCCAGCAATGCCCTTTTGTTCTTTCTGCTTGGCATCTCTATGCCTTTTTGGCAAAAAGAGAAAAGAATGGGTGTTGGGTGCATTAGAGTTTTGCCTGCATATTTTGATGCTGTTCCTCAGAACTCCGAATTAGATTCTTGGTAATTTGTGCTAGAGTTGATTGCCTCGTCTTAGCCTCTTGGCAATAGAATGGTTTCCCCAGATGCATATTTGACACCTATTGTGTGCATTGCAATTATTGCAATGTTTAGTCTCCCGGTCTTGAATTTGGAGATCGTTTGTTGTCAATATTTTGAGTTATGTAGACGCAGATTATAGTTTCTACCGCTTATGGTATTTACTAGAAGATTTTGCAGTCGCCTGTCAGTTTGATTTTGAATTTATTGCAGGTTGGCTTTAGAAGACTTCTTAAATCCACCGGTATGTTATATGCTTCATGCGACTTGGACTTTTCGGCGGTATAGTATAGCATCTTTGGTTGTAGAAATAGGTGGGAGTGTAGAAAAGCATCCTTTTTGTAGCTTTGGGACCCAGCTGAGAGTTGGGGTCAGAGAGCTTAGGTAGGTTATAGCAATGGTTATTTAATAAAGAGTTTAAGATTTATGCACCAACGAATGTGTATGTTACTTACGACATCAAGTAAAATTTACTTGCAAGAACAGGTAAACCTTCTTATCAAGTTTGATATAGTATGAAGAACTTGTTATAACCAGCTAAATATTTGTCATCTAAATGTGTTTAGCGGAGAAATATATTTGTTAATTTTTCTTTTCATAATTTGTATAACAATATGGTGTCTAGAACTCTTATTGGTTCAATTAAT
>MU676734.1:0-13778 GCA_026770625.1 Nicotiana glauca | reverse complement strand
GTTTTCTTTCAAAATCGCTTCTTCTCTTTAAAGTGTCCTAATGCACTATAATCATTAGGTGGCGACTCTTCAAATTCTATAACTCGATTCCTCAAAAGGGAATAAGAGTTGTTTTGTCCATAATGTTATAGACCCAATTTCTTTCTTTTTAAAGGAAGGGGGGAAAAAGGGGGGCGTCGACAGAGGGTATAAGGATTTTGAAAATCTAAATTTTACAAGGTTATGAGATATGGGCCCGAGGGGCATTTTGGTAATTTTACCTAATTTCACGTATTAGGTTAGAATTTAATTATAGAATCAGTTACTTGAAGTGTTATTTACATTATGAAATTGAATTGAATATATTTGGGCCATTTGAAGTCGAATACTCATGGCAAGAACGTGGTCTCAGGTTGATTTTGAGCCGGTTCGAGGTAAGTGGCTTGCCTAACCTTGTGTGGGGGACCTTCCCCTTTGGATATGATATATTTGATAATTGAAATGCCTTATACGTGGGGTGACGAGTGCGTACTTGAGCTAATTGTTGAAAATCAGGTTTTTCCTTAAGTATTTCAATTAAGTTCTTTTTCCTGTTTTATTCTACTTGCGAATTTAGCATGTTGCTAGTTTAGAAAAGCATGTTTAGTCGGCTTAACTGCCTAGTTGCATAACTGCCTTAATTGCATTACGTGAAGCATGTTAGGCTAGAACTAACTGTTTACTTGGTACGAAATTTAGCTTAACTGTGTATTCTTGTATTGTTGCTATATGTTTTTACTTTGGGGCTACGGGACGGCATCTTGGGAGATCCCCTATACATATTTATGGTCTTAACTAAGGTGCGGGATACCAAGAGATCCCTTGCACATATATTAAGGATACCAAGATATCCCTAGCATATATTGAGGATACCAAGAGATCCTCGGGATACCAAGAGATCCCTAGCATATATTGAGGATACCAAGAGTTCCTCGGGATACCAAGAGATCCCAGGTTATCATCCTTAATATAAGTGGTACTTCCTAGTGTTTTCCTTTATTTCTGTTTCCGTTATTGTACTCCTTATTATCCTGGGTAGATTCTTACTGTAGATTCTCAATTGTACTGTTTATATTATCCTGTCATATTATTATTTGTTTGACCTCAGTAGGGCCCTAACCTTCCTCGTCACTAGCCGACCGAGGTTAGGCTTGGAACTTACTGAGTACTACTGCGGTGTACTCATGCCCTTTCTATGCATGTTTTTCATGTACAAATCTAGGTACCTCTGCTCAGACTCACTATCCTTGAGGCGAGGTGCTCTGTATAGACTTAGAGGTATATCTTCCGTATCCGTAGACTGAGGAGTCCTTCTCTATCTTACTATAATAGTGCAGTCCTTCAGTATTTTCCTTTATTATACATTTCTGGAGTTAGAGCTTTTTATGTATCTCTTAGCTTATGATTCGTGGGTTTTCAGGTCTTGGATTTAGTTATGGGTTTTGAGATTTAAATATTGTGTATGCCGAGCGGCTTATTTAAACACTGTTATTACCTTATTTTTGTTTTAAATTGTTTTACTTTCGTAAGTTTGTTTTTTTTTCTTCCAAAATTTAGGCTTACCTAGCCATAGAGACTAGGTGACATCACGATGTTTCACAGAGGGCGAACTGGGGTCGTGACAAGTTAATATCAGAGCTCTAGGTTCATAGGAGCCATGGATCACAAGCCAGTTTATTAGAGTCTCGTTGATCGGTATGGAGACGTCTGTAGTTATCTACGAGAGGGTATGTAACTATTAGGAAAAATTCCATTTCATTTGATTTCCCTGTCGTACGATATTTTGACATCACAATTCTAAACTTTTGTCTTCTATTCTCTTACAGATGGTGAGGACACGTGCTACACGAGATGATCATGCACTCGCCCCTACTGCAACCATCAGAGGCCGGGTCCGGGGTAGAGGCCGAGGACGCGCACATGGTGCAGCCAGAGCACCTGCGCGAGCTGCCGCCGAGGTACCACCAGTAGTTCCAGCCGGAGTCCAGGTACCTGACACGCCTACCTCTACTACTATTCCAGTTCTTTAGGATACTTTAACATAGTTCATAAGCATTTACCCCACTTTGGTTCAGGCAAGGTTGCTTCCCCTTGCTGCAGGCACATCTCAGGCCGGGGGAGGAGCACAGACTCCCACCACCCGCACTCCCATTCAGCGAGTGCATGTTGATCAGGTCCTAGAGATTATTCTTGTGCCGCCTGCTGTACCAGTTCTGCCCGAGGACAGGGTAGAGGCTTCAGAGGATGAGTAGCAGAGACTTGAGAGGTTCCAGAAATATGATCCTCCGGTATTCAGTGGATCAGCATCGGATGAGGCCTTGGGGTTTCTGGAGGAGTACTGCTGTATTCTTCATACCATGGGTATATCAAGGTTGAGCGGGATTTCCTGTACTACTTTCTAGCTTTGAGGAGCTGCCTATGAGTGGTGGCGCACCTATGAGTTAGACAGTCCGGATGAGGCTACTTCACAAACTTGGACCCAGTTTTCAGATCTATTGTTGACAGAGTTTTTTTCTCAGAGCCTCAGAGATGCATGGCGCGCTGAATTTGAGCAATTGTTCCAGGGTGTTATGACTGTCTTAGAGTATGTTGTTCATTACACTAGTTTGTCTAGGCATGCACCATCCTTGGTTTCTACTGTTCGCGAGAGGGTTCGTCAGTTTATTGAGGGTCGTATTCCCAGCATCAGCTATAGCATGACTCGTGGGTTGGAGATGGATATTTCTTATTAGCAGGGGGTGAGCATTGCTAGGAGGATTGAGGGTATACATGCTAGGGAGAGAGAGGAGAGGCTGGCGAAGAGGTCTGGAGAGTTGGGCCACTTCTCTAGTGCCTGTACCCCAGCTACAAGTTGTCATGGTAGGGGTTATATGAGTCACCTTGTTCATTCAGCTCTTCTAGTAGCCAGCAGTATTCCAGCTCCTCCTAGGCCTCAGGAGCCTTATTATACACCTCTAGTTTTTAGCGCACCTCTCGTACGGGGTGCTTTCAGAGGTCATTCTAGCAGACCTGGCCCGAGCTAGTCACAGACGTCACGTCCTCCTAGAGCTTGTTTTGAGTGTGGTAACACACGTCACGTGGTGAGGTATTGCCCTAGACTTGGGAGGAATGCACCTCCATAGACTTCTCAGCCACAACATGCCCCGTAGAGTTCTCAGGCTATGGTTACAACTCCAGTTGCTACCCTACCTGCTCAGCCAGCTAGAGGTGGAGGTCAGAGAGGTAGAGGTCGCCCTAAAGGGGGAGGTCAGGCCAGTTACTATGCCCTTTCTGCCCGTACCGAGGCTGTTTCCTTCGATTTTATCATCAAAGGTATTATACTAGTTTGTCATAGAGATACATTGGTTCTATTCGATCCAGGCTCCACTTACTCTTAAGCGTCTTCTTATTTTGTTCTGTATTTGGGTGTACGTCGGGATTCTTTGAGTTCCCATATTTATATTTCTACTATTATTGGAGATTGTCTTGTTGTAGACAACATTTACCGATCGTGTTTGGTTGCTCTTAGTGGTTTTGAGACCAGAGCCGATTTATTGTTACTCAACATGGTTGATTTTGATATTATCTTGAGCATGGAGTGGTTGTCTCCCCATTATTCTATTCTTGATTGTCACGCCAAAACTGTGACGCTGGCTCTGCTAGTTGTACCGCGTGTTGAGTGGAGGGGTACTTTAGATCGCACTCCCAGTATAGTTATTTCTTTTCTTAAAGCTCAGCATATGGTTGAGAAGGGGTGTGATGCATATTTAGCTTATGTGAGAGATGTCAGTATTGATACCCCTTTCAGTTGATTCAGTCCCAGTAGTACGGGATTTTCCTGATGTCTTTCTAGCTAATCTTCCGGGCATGCCACCGGATAGAGATATTGATCTTAGCATTGATGTGTTGCCGATCACTCAGCCCATTTCTGTTTCTCCGTATCATATGGCTCTCATTGAGTTGAAGGAGTTGAAGGATCAGTTACAAGAATTGCTTGATAAGGTTTTTATCCAGCCTAGTGTATCACCTTGGGGTGCTTCTATCTTGTTTGTGAAGAAAAATAATGGTTCTATGCGTATGTGTATTAATTATCGCTAGTTGAACAAGGTTACAGTGAAGAACCGTTATCATTTGCCTCGTATTGATGATTTATTTGACCAGCTTCAGGGTGCACGGGTGTTTTCTAAGATTGATTTGCGCTCAGCTTACCATCAGTTGAAGATTCAGGAGCCAGATATCCCAAAGACTTCTTTCAGGACTCGGTATGGTCATTACGAGTTCCTTGTTATGTCATTTGGGCTGACCAATGCCCCCAACAGCCTTTATACATTTGATGCACATTGTGTTCCGACCGTATCTTGACTCATTCATCATTGTCTTTATTGATGATATTTTGGTATATTCCCGGAGTTAGGAAGATCATGAGCAGCACCTGAGGATTGTGCTTCAGACTCTGAGAGAGAAGAAGTTATATGCTAAGTTCTCGAAATGTGAGTTTTGGTTGGATTTAGTGGCATTCTTATGCCACATGGTATCTAGTGAGGGTATTCAGGTGGATCCGATGAAGATAGAGGCCGTGCAAAGTTGGCACAGACCATCCTCAGCTACTGAGATCCGTAGTTTCCTTGGCTTGGCAGGCTACTACCGTCATTTTGTGGAAGGGGTTTCATCGATTCTAGCCCCTATAACCAGGTTGACCCAGAAGGGTGCTCCGTTCCAGTGGACGGAGGAGTGTGAGGCGAGCTTTCAAAAGCTCAAGACAACTTTAACTACAACCCTAGTTTTGATATTGCCTTCAGGTTTGGGGTCTTATACTGTCTATTGTGATGCCTCGAAGATTAGCCTCAGAGCGGTGTTGATGTAGGATGGTAGGGTGATTGCCTACGTATCCAGATAGTTGAAGATACATGAGAAGAATTACCATGTTGACGACCTTGAGTTAGCTGCCATTGTTCACGCCCTGAAGATTTGGCTCTATTATTTATACTGGGTTCCGTGTGAGATTTATACTGACCATCGGAGCTTGCAGCACTTGTTCAAGCAAAAGGATCTAAATTTGCGCCAGATAAGGTGGTTAGAGTTGTTGAAGGACTATGATATCACTATTTTGTATCACCCGAGCAAGGCTAATGTGGTGTCTGATGTCTTGAGTTATCGGGCATATAGTTTGGGGAGTTTGGCATATTAGCATCAGAGAGTCCTATGGCGATGGATGTTCAGGCCTAAGCCATCCAGTTTGTGAAATTAGATCTTTCGGAGCCTAGCCGGGTTCTAGCTTATGTGGTTTCTCGGTATTCCTTATTTGATTGTATCAGGGAGCGACAATATGATGACCATCATTTGCTTGTCCTCAAGGACAAGGTTTAGCACGGTGATATCAGGGATGTGACTATTGGTGATGATGGGGTATAGAGGATGCAGGGTCAGATTTGTATACCCAATCTTGATGTGAGCCGAGAGTTGATTCTAGAGGAGGCTTATAGTTCACGGTATTCCATCCACCCGAGCGCCGCGAATATGTATCAGGATTTGAGATAGCATTATTGGTGGAGGTGAATGAAGAAAGATGTAGTTGGATTTATAGCTCTGTGTCTCAACTATCAGCATGTGAAATATGAGCACCAGAGACCGGGTGGGTTGCTTCAATAGATAAAGATTCCGGAGTGGAAGTTGGAGAGGATCACCATGGACTTTGTAGTTGGGATCCCACGGATATTGAGAAAGTTCGATGTTATTTGGGTGATTGTGGATTGGCTGACCAAGTTAGCTCATTTCATTCCTGTGTGTACTACTTATCCTTCAGAGCGATTGGCGGAGATTTATATCCGGGAGATTGTTCGTCTACATGGTATTCCAGTTTTCATCATTTCAAATAGAGGTACACAGTTCACATCACGATTCTGGAGGACTGTTCAGCATGAGTTGGGTACTCGGATGGAATTGAGTACAACATTTCACACTGAGACGGACGTACAGCCCGAGTGCACTATTCATATTCTTGATGATATGCTTCGTGCGTGTGTGATTGAGTTTGGAGGTTTTTGGGATCAATTCTTGCCATTTGTGGAGTTTGCTTACAATAATAGTTATTAGTCCAGCATTCAGACGGCACCGTATGAGGCTTTATATGGTAGGCGATATAGATCCCCGGTGGGCTGGTTTGAGCCAGGCTAGGCTAGACTATTGGGCACAGACTTAGTTCAGGATGCTTTGGAGAAGGTTAAGGTGATTCAGGATAGGCTTGGTATAGCCCAATCCAAACAGAAGAGTTACGCGGAACGGAAGATGCATGATGTTTCCAATATGGTTGGAGAGCGGGTTCTGCTTCGAGTTTCGCCTATGAAGGGCGTTATGAGATTTGGGAAGAAAGGGAAGTTGAGTCCGAGGATTATTTGCCCTTTTGAGATATTGAGGCATGTTGGGGAGGTTGCTTATGAGCTTGCCTTACCTCCCAGATTGGTAGGAGTTCATCTAGTATTTCATGTTTCGATGCTCCGGAGGTATCACAGTGATCCGTCGCACGTGTTGGATTTTAGTTCAATCCAGTTGGACAAGGATCTATCCTATGTTGAGGAGCCAGTGGCAATATTGGACAGGCAGGTTAGAAAGCTGAGGTCAAAGAACATTGCGTTAGTAAAGGTTCAGTGGTGGGGTCAGCCGGTCGAGGAGGCGACCTGGAGACCGAGCAGGATATGCACCACAATTACCCTCATCTTTTCACTATTTTAGGTATGTCTCTATGCTCGTTCGAGGACTAATGAATGTTTAAGTGTCGGAGGATGTGACGACCTGGCTGTTTGTCTTAAGAAATAACGCCCTGATCCCCTATTAACTGCTTTTCCCAAGTTTATTTCTGCTATTTTGATTTATCGGGATATTCGGCTTTGAGTTTCGGAGAGTTTTGGAACACTTATCCCAAAATGAAAGCTTAAGTGTTAGAAAGTTGACTGTAGTCAGAACAGTGTAAAGACGGCCTCGGAATGGAAATATGATGATTTCATTAGCTCCGTCGGGTGATTTCGGGCTTAAGAGCATGATCGGATTGTGTTTTGGAGGTCCGTAGCTAATTTAGGCTTGAAATGCCGAAAGTCGAATTTTTGAAGTTTTCGGTCCGATAGTGAGATTTTGATCTAAGGGTCGGAATGGAATTCCGAAAGTTGGAGTAGCTCTGTAGTGTTGAATGTGACGTGCTTGCAAAATTTAAGGTCATTCGGACGAGATTTGATAAGACTTTTTGATCGAAAGTATAATTTAAGAGTTCTTGAAGTTCTTAGGCTTGAATCTTATGTTAAATTAGTGATTTGATGTTGTTGTAAGCATTCTGAAGTTCTGAACAAGTTTGAATGATGTCATGGGGTGTATTGGTACATTTGGTTTGAAGTCCCGAGGGCTCGAGTGAGTTCTGGGTAGGTTCCGAGATATTTTAGGCCTAAAATCATAGTTGTTGCAGGTCCAGAGGAGTTGCAGACCTCTGAACTCACGAGTGCAGTCTGCACAGGATTTTGTGCTGCCGCGGTGGGGGCTTTGCGACCGCACAAAATACAGTGCAGTCAGCGGTGAGGAAAGTTTCACTGATCTAACTTTGGAAGCTTATATCTTTTGATCTAGAAGGTATTTTGAGATGATTCAAAAATAAAAGTTGTAGTTCTTCTTGTCTAGTTTCCAGAAAAATAAAGAAATCACAATTTGGGCTTCTGTAGAGAAAGTTATGACCAAAATACTAAAGCCTGTTACTACAGTCAAATCCACCGCGGACAGCACTGGTTTTTGTGCAGTCAGCAGTGGTTTTTGTGCGGTCAACAGTGGTGGAAATCCAGGAGGTGCACTATAAATACGAGGTTTAGGGTTTTATTTCATATTTTGACCTAGAGAGCTCGGATTCTGGCAATGTTTTGATGTTTTTTCAAGAAATTCATCAGGGTAAGTGATTCTTACTCGGATTTAGCTAGAGTACATGAATCTATCATTGAATTCATCATTTACATCGTGATTTGGGATGGAATTTGGGAAGAAAATTTGTAAAATCTTTCAAAAATGTAAAATGATGATTTGAAGGACCAAATGTTATCGGAATTGGATAATTTTGGTATGGTTAGACTCGAGAGGTATGAGGATTCTAAAAATATAAATTTTACCCGATTTCGAGACGTTGGCCCGAGGGGTGTTTTAGTCATTTTACCTAATTTCGCGTATTAGCTTAGAATTTAATTGTATAATCGGTTACTTGAAGTATTATTTACATTATGAAATTAAATTGAATAGATTTGGACCATTTGAAGCTAAATAGTTGTGGCAAGAACGTGGTCTCGGTTTGATTTTGAGCCGGTTCGAGGTAAGTGCCTTGCCTAACCTTGTGTAGGGGACCTTCTCCTTAGGATATGATATATTTGATAATTGAAATGCCTTGTACATGAGGTGACGAGTGTGTACTTGGGCTAATTGTTGAAAATCTAATTTTTCCTTAAGTATTTCAATTGAGTACTTTTTTCTATTTTATTTTACTTGCGATTTTAGCCTGTTGCTAGTTTAGAAAAGCATGTTTAGTTGACTTAATTGCCTATTTGCTTAAACTTCCTTAATTTCATTACATGATGCATGTTAGGCTAGATTTAACTGTCTACTTGGCACGAAATTTAGCTTAATTGTGTATTCTTGTATTGCTGTTGTGTGTTTTTACTTTGGGACTACGGGACAACATCCCAGGAGATCCCCTATACATATTTATGGTCTGAACTGAGGTGCGAGATACCAAGAGATCTATGGCACGTATATTGAGAAAACCAAGAGATCTCTAGCATATATTGAGGATACCAAGAGATCCTCAAGATATCAAGACATCCCTAGCATATATTGAGGATACCAATAGATCCCCGATTATCATCCTTGTTATGAGTGGTACTTGCTGGTGTTTGCCTTTATTTCTGTTTCCATTATTGTACTCCTTATTATCATGTGTAGATTCTTACTTTAGATTCTCAATTGTTCTGTTTATCTTATCCTGACATCTTATTATTTGTTTAACCTCGGTTGGGCCCTGACGTCCTCGTCACTACCCCAACGAGGTTAGGATTGGCACTTACTAAGTACCGAAGTGGTATACTCATGCCCTTTATGCGCATGTTTTTCATACACAGATTCAGGTACCTCTGCTCAGACTCACTATCCTTGAGGCGAGGTGCTCTGTATAGACTTAGAGGTACATCTTCCGCATCCGTGGACCGAGGATTCCCTCTCTATCTTACTGTAATAGTGTAACCCTTCAGTATTTCCCTTTATTAGACATTTTTGGAGTTAGAGCTTCTTATGTATCTCTTAACTTGTGATTCGTGGGTTCTCGGGTCTTGGATTTAGGTATGTGTTTTGAGATTTAAATATGGTGTATGTCGAGCGGCTTATTTAAACCCTATTATTACCTTATTTCTATTTTAAATTATTTTACTTCTGCAAGTTTGGTTTTTTTTCTTCCACAATTTAGGCTTACCTAGTCGTAGAGACTAAGTGTCATCACGATGGTTCACGGAGGGAGAACCGGGATCGTGACACTCAGCCTCAACTCGCATCGAATATATCCATAATAAGAATCATAATGTCGATATATGCTAAGGGAACGAAGCCCATGCAAAAAAATCAAATTACATCAAAAATCCCGAAATTGGTCCTACCCGACCCTTGGGCCCACGTCCTAGAATCCGATAGAAATCACATCAATAGAATCATTATCCTCCCACGTGTCCATACATACCAAGAACATCAAAATCGGACCTCAATTGGTCCCTTAAATCCCCAATCTTACCTTTCCAATTTCAAGCCCTAATTTCCAATTTTTTACCCTTAATCTCATAAATAAAATTGCATGCTTAAACCATTGAAAATTAATAGAGAATCGAGTTTTAGTTTCAAGAAACTCACCCCAATGGAAACTCCCATGATTCATTCTTCGAAACCCTCCAGAAAGCTTCAATTCCGAATAAAAATGGTAAAAAAACAACCCAAATTTCGCGAAGGCAAGTTTGTATAGTTTCTGATCCGGGGATTCCACATATGCAGTCCTTTTAACACTTCTACAGTACTGCTTCTGCGGTCTAACCAACCGCATATGTGGTTTCTACTCAATGCCCTGGGACCGCACCTGCGCTCATCTTCATACACCTGTGGGCTGCGGTCTCGCGTGTGAGTTACACCTCTCACACCTGCGACTTCTGGCCTTCTCTCATATGGACGCATCTGCGGCTGATCTATCGCTTTTGTGCGGTTATGACAGGAACTCAACAACTTCAGCTACAAACTCTAACTTCCGACTTCTCGATAACCATCTGAAATCATCCAGTGGCCTACGGGACCTCAACCAAAAGTACGAACAATTCAGATACCACTATTCAAACTTATACTAAACTTCGAAACACTTAAAACAACATTGAATCATTAAAATACCCTCGGATTCAAGCCTAAGACTTCCAAAAACTTTTGAATCCCGCTAATGATCAAAAAGTCTATCAAACTTCATCCGATAACAACAATAACAGTAATATCACAGTAGAATCCTACAAGTGGGGTCTGAGAAGGGTAGTGTGTACGCAGACCTTACCACTACCCCAAAGAAGTAGAGAGGTTGTTTCCAAAAGACCTTGATAATAAAAATACAAAAGGAGAGAATATTAGATCTATCACGGAGATCATAGGAAAAATAGGAACATAAAATACAGAAGAAAAATGCAAAGCAAAAACGATGGCTAGTAAGTGGAACCTGCATCGAAAATAGAAAATAGTAAGAAACGACATTACCCCTAGCTATCTTAGACAGAACCCTACAGGACTAGGCTCACAAAGACACAAAGTAACGCAAGACTCAACTACCTGCTAGCCTACAACCGTAATACTCGACCTCCATAACTTCCTATCAAGTATCATGACCTCGAAAACCTGAGGCCTCGCCATTTCCTCGTGATCACCTCTCCCCAATACTTCTTAGGATGCCCTCTACCTCTTCTTTTGCCTTCCACAACTAGCCGCTCACACCTCCTTACTGGAGCATCTGGGCTTCTCCTGTGTACATGCCCAAACCATCTGAGCCTCGCTTCCCGTATCTTCTTATGAATGGGAGCCATGTACACCTTCTCTCGAATATCATCATTCCTAATCTTATCCATACTAGTGTGCCCACACATCCACCTCAACATCCTTATTTCTGCTACTTTTATCTTTTGGATATTATGAGTTCTTAATAGGTCAACACTCAACCCCATACATCATGTCCGGTTAACCACCGTTTTATAGAGCTTACCTTTGAGTATCATTGGCACCCTCTTGTCTCACAAGACTCCAGATGCTAACCTCCACTTCATCCATCCTACCCCAATACGATGTGTGAAATTCTCGTCGATCTCCCCTCCCCCGTGGATAACTGAACCAAGGTACTTGAAGCAGCCTCTACATGGGATAACCTATGACTCAAGCCTCACATCCACGCCCATTTCCCCGGGCTCGACACTGAACTTACACTCGAGGTATTCCGTCTTCGTTCTGCTTAGCTTGAAACCCTTAGACTCAAGCGTCTATCTCCAAACTTCCAATGTCTTATTAATACTGGCTTGTGACTAATCAATCAGAACTATGTCATCGGCAAATAGCATGCACCATGACACCTCCCCTTGAATATGGTTTGTTATCGCATCCATCACCAGGGCGAATAAGAACGGACTGAGCGCAGAGCCTTGGTGTAACCCCATCTCAACCGAAAAATGCTCAGAGTCGCCTCCTACTGTCCTAACCCTAGTCTTAGCCCCATCATACATGTCCTTAATTTCCATAAGATAAGGAACAGACACACCTTTTGCATCCAAGCATCTCCAGAGAACCCCTCTCAAACCTCATCCGAATTATCTGATATTTTGCACACACATCATAAATGATACAACGGACCCACTCCAATTTTCGGAATTTTATTCCAACCCGATATCAAAATTTCTCCTACCAACCAGAATATGCCAAAATTCCAATTTCGCCAATTCAAGCCTAAATCTACCACGGACCTCCAAAATATATTCTGATCACGCTCTTAAGTCCCAAATCACCTAACGAAGCTATCTGAACCATCAAAATTCACATCTAAGACCTTTTTCACATAAGTCAACATCCAGTTAATTTTTCCAACTTAAGCTTACTCAATAGAGACTGAGTGTCTCATATCACTCCAGAACTACTTCGAACCCGAACCAATCGACACGATACGATGAAATAAAAGTGAACAATACATAAAGAAGAAGAAATGGGGAAACAGAGCGGTAACTCATGAAACGATCGGCCAGGTCGTTACACTCTCAGAGGGAATTAATGGCAAATTCTCGGTCCTCTGCAATTTGATTCCTCAAAAGTTCAATAAACTTCTATAGAAAAAATATGAAGACGACTTTGAGGGATCATCAAGTATTGGTCTAAATAGCATGGAGAGACAATGCATGGGGAGACAACTTTGAGTTAGAGCTGGGGGCTAGGGGTGACACAACAAGGAAGGGGGAAGTAGTTGCTGGCCGGATTTGTCGTTGGAGGAACACATCACATGCTAGGGTTCTAAAAGCAGGGGAAGAAAAAAACGGGGGAAAAAGAGAAGAAAGAGGAAAGAGAAATGAGGAGAGATAGGAGAGAGCGGGAGAGAGAAAAATAATACACAACATATTTAATAGCTTAAAGGTAAGAAGTGACCATAAATAGATATTTTGCTATAAAAATTAAAAGATAACTGTAGGAGATGACTTTTAAAAAAGGTATTTATTTGTAATAAATAAGCTATCAACCTTTCCTATAGAAGGTAAAATTTCCCACATAAAAAACACTAAGAATGAGTTATCTTGCAACATGTTAAATATTGAATTTAGTTGTTTGTACTAATATTTTAAATGAGATAACAATATGAAATTTTGTTAGCGTTATTAGTATATAAAAGCTAAACTCTCTGCAAAAAGTATGGACATATATAGCTGTCACGACCCGGATTTCCCACCATCGGGAGTCGTGATAGCGCCTACTGTCAGAGCTAGGCAAGCCAAGCATTAAAACCTTTTCGGATAACAACACAACAGTAATAACAAAAATAAAACCTTTAAATAAAGCGGAAGTCTTTTAAAACACAAGCTGACTGGAAACCAACAATGCGGAAGTTAAATATTACTACCCAAGAACTGGAGTCGCTATCTCACGAACCTCTAAAGAGTGCTACAAACAAGTTCGAAATAAAAGAATACATAATGTCTGTCTCAGTACTATGAAAACAAACAGAAATATAGAAAGGGACTTCGGTCTGCGAACGCCAGCTAGGCTACCTCGTAGTCCCTGGACTGAAGTCAGCTCCCACTCGATGTGCTACTGTTGTGGTCCAAAAGCTGCTCCGGTACCGTGATCTATGCAAAAAGCACAGAAGTGTAGCATCAGCACAACCGACCCCATGTGCTGGTAAGTGCTTGGCCTAACCCCGGCGAAGTAGTGACGAGGCTAGACAGGACTATCAAATCAATCTGTACAGTTCTATATATATATATGTACAATAGAAGGAAAGAATACCAAAACTAAACAGTAAAAAGGGAGGAAAGCATACTATGGGGGAGTACAATCCGGATATTAAGGTCATCAACTTAAATAAGAAACAGGGCACAACAATAATTAACAGAAACAAGAAATCCAACAGTTGCACGGCATCAATCTTCGTGCTTTTGCTCTCATCCTCACCCAAAGCAATCAAATAAAATGCACGGCATCACCCTTCGTGCTTTCCTCACATAACTCTCAAT
>MU676733.1:267618-283592 GCA_026770625.1 Nicotiana glauca | reverse complement strand
GGGGGGGGGGTGCGAAATTGGCCATTTCTGCAATTTCTGGCCATTCCCCAACGGTCATTTCTCAATTTGACCATTGGGAACTGTCCAATTTAATTTTAAAAAAAAATATTTCAAATGGTAGCCGGGCTGCTAACGGGCTGCAGCCGGTGTTCAACCCGTTAAGAGATTTTGGATTTAACGGGTTCGGGGCACCGTTAAGCTAAACGTGAATGTACACAACCCGCCCCCTACACAACCCGTCCTAACCCGTCCCAATATGAATAGTAGCGGGCTGAACCGGGCTGACCCAGATTGAAGCGAGCTGAAAATGGGTCAGCCCAGCCCGATTAACACCCTTAATCAAAATCACATGCAATCTAGACAACTAGCATAAACGGGATTTCACAGGTTACCTCTTGAATCGTGAACAAAGCTTCTTTATCATGTGAGCGTCCAATTCCATAGCAACTCAATGAATTCTCCACCACCCGCACAATCACAATCTCCCAACGTTCAATGGTCTTCTACTATGTTACCCAAATAATATCCGAAAAGAGTTATTTCGTGTGGACGAAATTTGTTGGAAAAAAAAATAGCTAAAAATTTCGGCCACCCTCTCTCTTTTCTATAGGTGGAAACCCTTATGTATTTATATCACAAGTTTAAAAGGTTAAAACCTCTTTCCAAAACCTGTTAGTTTTTTCTTTCCACCAGAAAAAAAAAATTCCTTTGTTTCCTATTATTTTAGGCACAGTAAGGACCACCAAATTTAATTAACAAGGCTTTCAATTATGGAATTAATTTATAATTTTCGAAATTAATATTTACCATAATTAATTACGAATTATTCCACTAAAAATCCATAATTGCACTTCTTATTCAATTTTGAAATTCTTCCATTAAATCTTATTTAACTCTTCATGTTAAGATTCATATACTAATCAATTAAATTAAATTATTGAAGATTTAATTTATTGATTATTTCTTTTAGACTTTCGCTTAACTTATTTCATGTGTCTAATGCAAAATCCACTGGCTGGGTTTACACGTGAAAACTTATAAGCTTTCATAAAGGTGTATCATCAATCTCTAAACCGAGACATGAGTTCCATCAACTAACTATTACTTCGCCATTTTACATTATTATTATCCAATTTACCAGGAATATTAACCACGAAAGAATAATAATAATAATAATAATGTACACAACTAGTAATAATTATATCAAGATTAAGAGTATAAGTACATTTAATGGCTAGAGAGTATATTTTATTAAGTCAATATAAAATACTTATTTCTACTTGGTCCGTTCAATACATATAAAATGTACTAGGACAAGAAGTTGGAATTAAACCATTCTCATAATCAAGATAAATTATATTTAATATTGTGCTAGAATCATCCATGATGGTTTGTCCAGTTCCATCATTATAATGTGAACTCAAACTTTATACTTATAAGAACTGATGATTTAATCTTTCATGTATAAGTTAAACTCTATACACTAAATCATCTACTATATAAGAAAAGGATACAGACTAATATATGATCTATTTAAAACTTTATTAAAATTGAATAAATAATTATTTCATAATAAATACTATATCTAAACCAAACCCATGGTTAATAGTATATACCTCAACAATCTCCCATGTAGACTTTTAACCATGATAATTATTAGAATATACTATATCCAAATGCATGGTTAATAGTATATGCCCCAACAATATCCCACTTAGACTTATAACCATGCATTTACAACTTTCTCAGGCATTCTTTTACATGACTATTAAAAGTTATTTCTGATGCAATATTTGTCCAGTAGTGCTTTGTCGTAACCATCTAGTTGGTATTAAACTCTTTAGGGATCATATTACTAAACTATTCCAAGAGTGTACACAAAACTATGATTTTCTTTAGCATTCTCATACTACGACGAAGTACTACTAATATTACCTTCATTACCTTACGCCATTGAAATATTAGTAACTTCTTACTATAGTTTTCGCTGTTCAAACATCTCTCCCACTCGATAAAGGCATGTTATGTCTATTAACATTCTCCCACTACTTAATTGCAATGGAACTTCAATTTCGATTTGTGGGTTTTGATGTTCTTGAATATCTAGTTATTTCGTTGCCCAGTTCCTGTAAAAAATAGTTTACTTTTAGGAACATGGTTTATTAAACAGTCCTTATCTAGAAAAATTTATTTATTTTAACAATTGCCTTATTTTTTTTAGGACAATAAAATAAAATTCCATTCGTTTTCTTGGATATTCAATAAACATGCACCTATCCATTCTTAGTTCCAACTTACATACCCGTTTTTCCTTTCAACACATATGCGGGAGCATGCCACAAACTGAGCTTACATCCAGTACACAATTATATAGATGTCATATGTACTAACTTAGAAGGAACTAAATTCAGAATGTAATTTGCAGTTTCTTAGAAATATTCCAAAAACAAATAAGGCAAATCTGAATAACACTTCATTAATCTATCCATGTCCAAAAGAGACATATTTATTCTTTTTACCACACCATTATATTATGGAGTTTACGGTGTAGTCAATTGAGATGCAATCCCTTATTCTGATAAGTAACAAAAGAACTCTTTATAGAGGTACTCTCCACTATAATCAAATTGCAGTAACGTAATATATTTCCTTAGTGATTCTCCATTTCAAGTCTTAAAAACATTAAATTACTCAATTCATCAAGGCTTACGGTGCATCAAATAAATATATTAATATTTTGAGTAATCATTTATGAACGTCACAAAATAATCAAAATTATCTCTTACCAGTACGTTCATTTAACCATACAAATCAGAAGGGATTCATTCCATCTTATCACTAGCTTTATTTCCTTTTGAAGGAAAACATCCTTTAGTCAAATTTCCTTCCAAACAGGATACACAAGTTGGTAGTGCCTCTACTTTCAATGAACACTCAGGTCCATCCTTGACCAACTTGAAATCCTATCCAGATTAATATGACTTAAACAAAAGTGCACAGATAAGTTTTATTAAATTTTGAAGAACATATTCTCTTATGAGGTACACTAATATTATTTTGTTCAGGAGAGACATTAATATACAATAACATGATCATGCATTCATGTACCATAAGAGATAATATGTTAATCAAACTCAATTACTCAAGAGTTATTCAAAAAATAAAACAATTATCCATCTCTTATTTTGTCCAATAATAGGAATTAAATTCCTTCTAACAAAAAGTACATATATTGCATCCTTTAAATTAATTTCTTATCACTAAAAGAAAATTTTAACAAGTAATACGACAAATTGCATAAAGTCATTGTGGAGTTGAGATAAAAATATTAAATAGATCATAATAAGTCAAAACACTGAATAGTAAAATTCAGACTGCATTCAATATTTATACACATACATGCCTCTCGAATAAAAAATTTCGATGGGAAAAGAATCATTCATGCAAAGTACATTATATATGCAAGAATTATATAATCTAAAAATAAATAGAACCAACTCATGTGGAGAGTATACTATTATTTTCAGTCAATTGTATATAACCTTTTAATACAAAAATTTTAAACACACTACACATATATGTCATACATCTTGAATAGAAACTTCAATGGGAAAAGAACTACTCATGCAACATACATATGTAATGCCAGAATGTAACAACCCGCCCGGTTGATTCATGAGTTACCGCTCTATTATTCCCATTTCTACTTCCTTATGTGTGGTTCAACTGTATTTAATCATATCGCGTTGGTGGTGTTGTGTTCGGAGTGGTCTTAGGGTGGAATGAGATACTTAGTCTCTTAAGTTGGTTATTTAGTAGGTAAAGTCAACCGAAAGTTGACTTATGGCTAAATGATCTCAAAATTGGGTTTTTATGGTTCAGATAGCTTTGTTAGGTGATTTGGGACTTAGGAGCATGTTCGAAATATATTTTGGAGGTCCGTGGTAGATTTAGGCTTGAATTGGCGAAATTAGAAATTTGGCATTTTTCGGTTGGCAGTGGAAATCTTGATATCGAGGTCGGATTGGAATTACGGAAATTGGAGTAGGTTCGTTGTGTCATTTTTGATGTGTGTACAAAATTTCAGGTAATTCGAATGAGGTTTGATAGGTTTTTGTATCGTTTTTGAAATTTGGAAGTTTAAAAATCCTTAGGCTTGAATCCGAGGGTGATTTGATGTTGTGATATTATTTTGAGTGTTCGAAGGTTGGAAAGAGTTTGAATAGTGGCATATGACTTGTTGGCATGTCTGGTTGAGGTCCCGAGGGCCTCAGGATAGATTTGGGTGGTTGACGGAGAGTTTGGGTTTGAGTTAGAGTTGCTGAATTTGCTGCTTGTGTTGTTTCCACACGTGCGGAGTGGGGACCGCAGTTGCAATAATCGTATAAGCAGGAAGTGAACGCAAATGCGGTATTTGCAGTAGGAGTGGAGGTGAAGACCGCACCTGCGAGCCCACAGGTGCGGAAGCTGGAGCCTTAACTTAAAACCGCAGATGCGGTTATTTTAACCTCAGAAGCGGCCCGCAAGTGCGCAAGTTTTGGGCAGAATGTATAAAAAGGCCCTTTCACGATTTTCAGCCATTCTTTCACCATTTTTATTTGATTTTGGAGCTCCAAGCCGGGAATTCAAGGAGGAATTTAGAAGTTTCAGTGAGGTGAGTTGCTTAGACTTTGTATTTGGTGTTTGTGATGAATTATCCACTTCTTAATCGTGAAATTAGTGGGGAATTTGAGGTGAAATTAAAGGTTAGGGCCTGAGTTTTGGAGAGCTTTGATTGGAGATTTGAGGGGTCATTTGAGGTCCGATTTTGGTGATTTTTGGTATCTATAGACTTGTGAGGGGATAAGGATTCTAGTGTTGTGATTTTTATCGGATTTCGAGACGTGGGCCTGGGGGTCAGGTTTGGTCAATTTCAGGATTTTTGAGTTAATTTGATTATTTTCACTTGGACTTTGTTCCTTTAGCATGTATTAATGATGTGATACTGATTTTGGTTAGATTTGGAGCATTTGGAAGCCGAGTCGAGAGGCAAAGGCATCGCGGGTTAGAGTTTGATCCGGTTTGAGGTAAGTAATAATTGTAAATATTGTCCTGAGGGTATGAAACCCTGGATTTTGCATCATTGTACTATTTTGAGGTGATGCACACACTAGATGACGAGCGTAAGAGACGTGCACCATTGGGGATTCGGACTTGGTCTGTCAGTAGCAACTATTGAGTTGCATATTTGACTAAAACTACATAATACTATCATATGTTACAAAGTATTACTATGTTTTGAGTTGAATGCCATATTTTGGCCTCGTGCTAATAGTTTGGACCCCTAGGGGCTTTCTTTACTAAAATTCCTCACTATTTTGATTTAATAACAGTACTCAGTCATGCTATGTCTTACTGATTTCATAGCTCAGTCTTATTCTGTCACGACCTGACCGGTCGTTTTGAGCTCTAGCGCGTCGTTTAATAGTTTGAGGTCATCAGCAGTTTTGCTTCAGGTATTATGATTTGTACGCATAGTCGGAACTGAATTCCAGGGAATTCGGAGTTGATTTGGAAAGAGAATTATCATTTAGAAAGCTTTAAGTTGGAAGAATTGACTAAGATTGAACTTTTGAGTAAACGACCTCGGATTCAGGATTCAAAAGTTCCAGCTGGTTCGTATGATGATTTCAGACTTGGGCGTATGTCTGGATCGGGTTTTGGAAGACCCGGGAATGTTTCGGCTCCTATTCTACAACTTAGCATTTTTGGAAGAATTTCATAAGTTTGGGTTGAAGTGCATTTCTGTGTTATCGATGTCCGTTTGGGATTTCGAGTCTGGGAGTAGCTCCGTATGGTGATTCTAGTATTGGGAGCACGATTGGAAGTGAATTTGGAGGTTCGTGAGATGTTTTGGAGTAATTTGGCTAAAGATAGAAATTTAAAGGTTTTTGAGAAGTTTGACCAGAAGTGGACTTTTTGATATCTGGGTCGGATTCCGATTTCGAAAGTTGGAGTAGGTCCATAGTGTCAAATGTGACTTGTGTGCAAAATTTGAGGTCAATCGGGCATGATTTGATAGGTTTCAGCATCGAATGTAGAAGTTTGAAATTCTAAAGTTCATTAAGCTTGGATTGGAGGTCGATTCATGATTTTAGCATTGTTTGATATGATTTGAGGCCTCGAGAAAGTCCGTAATATGATTTGGGATTGGTTGGTGTAATTGGATGGTGTCCCAGGGGCCTTGGTGGATTCCAGATGGTTAACGGATCAATTTTGAAAATTGGAAGAGGAAGTGAAGCAGCTATTTTCTGGTGTAACCGCACCTGCGAGGCTTGGGTCGCAGGTGAGGAGCCGCAGAAGTGGCCAGGAGAGCTATATATGCGATTTTGGGCTGGAAGTGTAAGGACCACAGATGCGGTCATCTCGCGCAGAAGCAAGATCACACCTGTGGGAGTTGAGGCGCAGAAGCGGAAAGGGGAGCCCAGAGAGAAACCGCTAGAGCAGTAGAGGGGCCGCACCTGCGGAACCGCAGAAGCGGTCGTGTGATCGCAGGTGTGAAATTGTTGGAGGCAGTAAGTTTCTTTAAAATCGTTGGTCTTAGCCATTTTCCTCCATTTTACTCTAGTTTGGGCGATTTTTGGAGAGCTCCAAGAGAGGGATTTCATCATAAAACATGAGGTAATTAATTTCACCCCTTGTGAGTTAAATACATAGTTTTGTTACGGATTTGAGCATGAAAATTGGTAGAAACTTGGGGTTTGAGGAAAAACCTAGAAAATGATGTTCTTAGATTTTGATCACGATTTTGGGTATGAAATTGAGAGTAAACTGTATATTTGAGTTCGTGAGGTTGTGGGTAAACTTTATCTTAAAACATTTTCAGAATCCAAGCACGTGGGCTCGAGGGCATTTTTGTCAACTTTTCGATCGGGGTTTAGAATTGATATAAATTGGATTATAATGAGTAATTGAACATATATTAATGGATTTGGATAATTATTGACTAGTTTGGAGCATTTATCATCGATTCGAGTCTTCGGAAGGGCGTGAAATGCCAGTTATGGATCTTTGGAGCAAGGTGAGTCTCCTTTTGAACCTTGTAAGAGGGAGTTGTCCCCATAGGCAAAATAATTAGTTATGTGCTCCTATTTATAGGGGTTACGTATGTACGAGGTGACGAGAGTCCGTGCGTAGCTAGTATTATGTTTATGTCTGGGTAGTGTAGGACCCAAAAACATACTATACTTGGAATAGTGGTAATCTTATTGACAGTTGAATTGTTTAATCCTATCGAATTGGCAAATAAATTTCTAAAAGGATCAAACTTCATTTTCTTAAATCGTTGAAAGAGAATTGGCTTTTATTTGGATAAATGTTCCCTGATAAATTCTCAATTGGTTGTTTGAATATGTGTATCTATGTGTGCTCGCGTCGCATGTATGATTCGTGAGCGGGGTAATAGATGCATCTATTATTCGCGATGTTCGACCCCCGACAGTGCACATTTTACCTTAATGTTGGATCAGGCCATACGACATCGGCATGATATGCACATGCTTGTATTTTTTGCGTGAGATTTATAAATATTGATATTTGCCTTTCCTGGCTGGAGATAAATTGATAAAAGACGATGAAAAGTAAATCCTTGGAAATCCATTACTATTTGAGAAGTTGTTTACATGCTATCCGGCTTTATGAGTTTATAATTGCTTTATAAAATCCATGATCTCCTCCCATTTTTACAAATATTATTATTGGACCACTAGTAAGTATCAAAGTCGACCTCTCATCTCTACTTCTTTGAGATTAGACGGGATACTCATTGGGTACACGCTGTTTTCGTACTCTTAATACACTTGCTGTGCATTTTTGTTGCACAGGCACATGCATCACTAGTTGCCTGGTGGGTGTAGCAGCATGGTTGATACAGATACTTAGGTGAGCTGCACTTCTCGAGATGACCCGCAGCCAACAGAGTCTCTTTCAGATTACTATATTTTCCTTTTGTCCAATATTGTATTCCGGACGGTTGTTGTATTACATTATTTCCTAGAAATTGCTCATGCACTTGTGACATCGGGTTCTGGGATGATTATGGAATATCTTGTATTAAATTCTTAACATTTATATTTGATCTGAAATGATTATCTTTTACTAGTAAAATTGAAAGAAAACTATAGTATTCAAAATTATCAAAACGAGAATTTAATTAAGTATTTTGGTTGGCTTGCCTGACAGCAGTGTCTGGCGCCATCACAACCCTTAGTGAAATTTGGGTCATGACATATTCATTCTGATTTGATGCATAAATAATATTTCGGGCTGAGCACCCTATTTTACTGTTAGCCCGAGTGGCTTGAGAGTTTTCTGACTGAGTAAAGCCGTGGGCCTGTGTTGTGAGAATATCATGGGATCGGGCTGCGTGCCGCAACATGTTGTACTATTTTGTGATATATGAGAGGTCGAGCGCCTGAGTTATTATGCCACGATATGGCTTGTGATAGCGCTTGGACTGTAGGAGCCCTTCCAGAGACTGTACACCCCTAGTGAGCACGGGTACGCAGTGTGAGTGATGTGATGTTGCCCGAGGAGCTGTTCTTGTTTTATGTTTTTGTCCGAGGGTCTGATTACGAGAGATTCTGAGGTAGCCCGAGGGGCTGATTCTGACTAGTGTTATGCCCGAAGGGCAGTTTATGGTACATGTCTTACCCTAGGGGTTGTTTATGTTTTCATCATTTTTACTCACTATTTCATCACTTGTTTGAAAACTATTGAAAGATATTTTAAAAGGTCTTTCTGAAATAATTGATTTCATGGGATAATTGATTTTTGCATTGTTTTAGAAACATACTGCTTGCTGTAGTGCTATGATGTGGAATTATCTATTTTCTTACTGCTCAGCTTTTATTTACTTTTATTACTTATTGAGTTGGCATGCTCACATTATTCCATGCACCTTGTTTGCAGATCCATGAGTAGTAGGTCATGATAGCGAGCGATGATCATTTATTCAACAGGTCTACGTCGTTCGCAGCCTTGCACTTCTCCTTCTTATTTTCCTTAGATTGCATCTAGTATCCTTATTTCTAGACTATGATAGTCCTTATTATACTTAGAGATACCTTGTAGATGCTCGTGACTTATGACACCCCGATGTCGGATTTATGTTTATATTCCACACTTGTTATTTAGATTTATAGCATGATATTTTTTTTAATTAATAGCTTAAAAATAACTTTTATGAAAACCTGGTTTGATTTAGGATTTGTGTCGGCTGACCTAGTTTCAAGATAGGCGCCATCACGATCGGTTCGGTTTTAGGGTCGTGAAAAGTTTGTATCATAGCCTAAGCTACATAGGTATCACGAGTCATGAGCCGGTTTAGTAGAGTCTCACTGATCAGTACAGAGACGTTTGTACTTATCTTGGAGAGGTTGTAAAACCTTCAAGAAAACTTCACATTCTTGAAATCATGTCGTGCGAATCTGTTGATTCTGATAACTAAACTTATGTTATTCTATTCTCTCACAGATGGTGAGGATACGTGCTACATGTCAGGATGGAAGACCATCAGTACTACCAGTTGGGGCCACTGGAGGCCGAGGACACGGTCGATGCCGTGGTAGGGGAAGGGGTGTAGCTCGCCCAATAGCTAGGGCAGCACTTGCAGATCCACCAACTGTGCCAGCTCATGATCAGTTCCAAGTTGAGGACGCTCCAGCAGTACTAGCTCAGGCACCGGATTTTCCTATTGTTATCCCAGGCCTTTAGGAGGCCCTAGCCTAGATTTTATTAGTGTGCACTGGCCTGGCTCAGGCGTTCTCAGTTACTATGGATGCAGCTACTTATTAGGCCGGGGGAGGCACTCAGACTTCTGTCGCTCGCACACCTGAGCAGGTCGTGCAGGGACTTCAGACACCGGGGGAACCTTCAGTCCAATCGGTTACAGCTGCTCAGGACTATGTAGCTCCTGTTATGCCAGAGGGAGAGCAGCACAGATTGGAGAGGTTTGGTAGAATTTAGCCTCCGTCATTTAGTAGTGCTGAGGGTGAGGATGCACAGGGTATCTTGGATAAGTGTCGGAGGATTCTTCGGACCGCATGTATTGTAGAGACCAGTGGGGTCTCGTTCACTACTTTCCAGTTCTCTGGGGCTGCACTTAGTTGGTGGGAGGCTTACGAGAGGCGTAGGCCGGTTTGCGTAGTGCCCCTTTCTTGGCAGCATTCTCCGTTCTCTTCCTAGAGAAGTTTGTACCTGAGTCTCGCCGAAAGGAGTTGCGCGAGCTATTCGAGCAGTTTCGTCAGGGTGAAAGGTCTATTACACAATATGAGATACGGTTCTCCAAGTTGGCTCGTTATGCGTTCTGGTTGGTTCCCACAGACCAAGAGAGGATCAAGAGGTTTATAGATAGCCTTAATTTTCAGCTTTGGTTGCTTATGACCATAAAGAGAGTATCTGGTGCTACCTTTGATGAGGTTTTTGATATAGGTCGATAGATTGAGATGGTTCGTGGTCAGGAGAGGGTTGAGAGGGAGGCTAAGAGGCCTCGTTTTCAGGGTGGATTAAGTGGTGCTCCTCATGGGGGTCAGTTTCATCACGGTAGAGCCCGTCCATTTATAAATTCTTAGTCAGCTCGCCCATTTTATTGTAGGGCATCATCAGGCCGTGGTTCTCACAGTTCTCATCAGGGCCATTCCTCACTTAACGCCCTTCCAGCCTAGAGTTCATCCCGTGCTTCATCAGTCCAGGGTTCTTCTATGCTAGGTTCTTCTTATAGTCATCCCGATGCTAGGGGTTCCTTTCAGTCCCCGTCTCTAGCACCAGAGGGGTTTTATGAGTGTGGAGAGTTAAGGCATATATGGAGACAATGTCCTCGTCGTCTTGGGGGTCCATCTCAGTAGAGGAATTAGCCATCGACTTCAGCACCTATTACTTTACCACCCACCTATTCAGCTAGGGGTAAATGGTAGTTAGCTAGAGGTCAGGGTGAGGTTGATCAGGTAGTGGTCAGGCCTGTTTCTATGTGCTTCTATCCAGACTCGATGCTATTGCTTCAGATGCGGTGATTATAGGTATTGTCTCAATTTTCCACAAAGATTCTTTGTGTTATTTGATCACGGTTCTACCTTTTCATATGTGTCATCATATTTTGCTCGTTAATTGGATATGTCCAGTGAGTCTCTTGTTTCATCTATTTGTGTATCTACTCTAGTGGGCAATACTGTTGTTGTGGACCATGTATATTGGTCGTGTGTGGTGACTATTGGGGGTTTGGAGACCCGAGTGGACCTTATATTGCTCTGTATGGTAGATTTTGATATGATATTAGGCATGGATTGGTTATCTCTATTTTGGATTGTCATGCTAAGACAGTGATGTTGGCTATGCCGGGTGTGACACAACTTGAGTCGCGAGGTTCGACTGATTTTTTCCCCAGTAGGGTGATCTCATTTTTGAAGGCCCAACGGATGGTTGGGAAAGGTTGTCTTTCTTACTTGGCTTTTGTGAGGGATTTCAGTGCAGAGACTCCTAGTAGTTATTTAGTCCCGATAGTGAGGGATTTTCAAGATGTGTTTCCTGCAGACCTGTCGGGCATGTCATCAGACAGGGATATTGACTTTGATATTGATTTGGTGCCGAGCACTCAAACTATTTATATTACACCATATCGTATGGAACTAGCAGAGTTGAAGGAGTTGAAGGAGCAACTTCAGGAATTCCTTAATCAGGGGTTTATTCAGCATAGTGTGTCTCCTTGGGGTGCGCCTGTTCTATCTGTGAAGAATAAAGATGGCACGATGAGGATGTGCATTGACTATATGCAGTTAAACAGAGCCACAATCAAGAGCGAGTATCCTCTGCCTCGTATTGATGATTTATTTGACCATCTTCAGGGAGCGAGAGTGTTCTCCAAGATTGACCTCCGGTCAGAGTACCACCAGTTGAGGATTAGGGACTTAGATATTCTTAAGACAGCTTTCAGGACCTGATATGGTCATTATAGGTTCATTGTGATGTCTTTTGGGCTGACCAATGCCCCGATGCCGTTCATGAATTTGCTGAACAACATGTTTCAGCCTTATCTTGACTCGTTTGTTATTGTATTCATTGATGATATTCTGGTATATTTGCTTAGTCAGGAGGAGCACGCAGAGCATTTGAAAGTGGTATTGCAACATTTGGGGGAGGAGAAGCTTTATGCAAAGTTCTCCAAGTATGATTTTTGGCTCAGTTTAGTGGCTTTATTGGGGCACGTAGTGTCTAGTGAGGGTATTCAGGTTAATCTGAAGAAGATAGAGACGGTTCAGAGTTGGCCCAGACCGTCTTCAGCCACATAGATTCCCAGCTTTCTTTGTTTGGTGGGTTATTACCGTCAGTTCGTTCAGGTATTTTCATCTATAGTATCACCCTTGACAAAATTGACTCAAAAGGGTACGCCTTTCATGTCTTCGGATGAGTGTGAGGCGAGCTTTAAGAAGCTCAAGACTGTCTTGACCACAACTCCAATGTTAGTCTTGCCATTAGCTTCAGGTTTATATATGGTGTATTATGATGCTTTGAGAGTTGGTATTGGGTGTGTGTTGATGTAAGAGGGTAGAGTGATTGGTTATGCTTCTCGTTAGTTGAAGTCCCATGAGAAGAACTACCCTGTTCATGATCTAAAGTTGACTGCCATTGTTCACGCATTGAAGTGTTGGAGGCATTATCTTATGGTGTGTCTTGTGAGGTGTTTACTGATCATCATAGCCTCAGCACTTGTTCAAGCAGAAGGATCCCAATTTGAGGCAGCGAAGACGGTTGGAGCTGCTAAAAGACTATGATATCACTATCTTGTACCATCCGGGGAAGGCCAATATAGTGGTTGATGCCTTGAGCATATATTTATGTTGGGGAGAGACCTCTTGCAATTGATGTTCAAGCCTTGACCAATCGGTTAGTGAGGTTGGATATTTCAGAGCCCAATTGGGTCATAGTTTGTGTGGTTTCTCGGTCTTCCTTATTTGATCGCATCAGAGAGCCCCAGTAGGATGATCCTCATTTACTTGTCCTTAGGACAGAGTTCAGCACGACGATGCCAGAGATGTGACCATTGGTGATGATGGGGTATTGATAACTAGTGATTTTGATACATTTTTGTACTCCTTCTTGCTTATGTTTTGATTAGAAATTTGTACAAAATAGTCCCAAAAGGCTCACAAGTTGTGCTTGATTGCAGGTTTGATCAATAAAGTGACAAGATGTCAAAGATCAGCTCAAAAGGAGTGAAACTTGCACAAGTACCAAGATAAGTCAAAGCTTTGGCAAAACAAGGCCAGTGCGGCCGTACTACATTTTGTGTGGTCTGCACTGTGAGGTTTAGAGAGCTTGAATTTCAGGCACTAAGGCAATGCGGCCGCACTAGGATTTGTGCGGTCCGCACTGAGATCAACGCAGCCACACTCAATTTCGTGCGGTCCGCAGTGAGAAGAATAAGAGAGTTGCAAATTCCTAGTGTCAAGACAATGCGGTCCGCGCTCCATTTTATGCCGACCGCACTAGAAGCCTTCGCGGCTGCAGTCCATTATTTGCGGTCCGTAATACCCGAGTTCAGAGAGTTAGATCTTCAAGTTCAGAGTCCTAGTGCAGCCGTACACCATTTTGTGCGGTCCGCACTAGCCCCGCTAGGTGTATTTTTGTCCAGAATTGTCAGCTTAGTATAAATAGTTTCTTTTCCATTTTTAGGTCAAGCAGATAGTTTTAGAACATAGATGCGCTCGTGGGTTTGAAGTTTTTAGCCATTTTGGGAAATTGTATCTACATTTCATCATTGAATCTTGTTTCTTATCTTAGTAATTAATTGATATGAGTTTTTCTTCATCTATTTCTTGTTTTTTCTTCTTTAATTATGAGTAGCTAGACTCATAAGCTAGGCTGTGGCTCAACCCTAGTGTGGGTAATTGATGGTTCTTGTATTTTAGGGATAGATTGACTATGGGTGTTTGATATTTGGGCAAATTTCGTATTTAATTGCTGAATTAGCGGTTGCAAACACTGGTTTGTGTTTAGTTGACTTGGGCTCTTCTTGAGAAAGAGAGCCTAAGTCTCCGAAATCGGTCCAACAAGGAATTGAGGCATACTCAAGAGATTGATAGCCCAAATTAAAGGGTTAAACCTCGGGAGAGTAATACCCGACTTGAACCCTAGTTGCTTGTGCAACTTTGCATACCCAATTGGTCTTGAAAAAGTCAATTCGGGTAAAATTACCCGAACCACCGAGAGGTGTAGAGTGGGTAAAGTCATGAAATGGTTATATCATACTCCCTAAATATGTCAAACGTGCCTTAGACTCAAGTACCCATCAATTGACCACCTAGACGGATGTCACTACCCTAGTGTCTTTTAAACATTTGAACAACACGTAATATCTTACTCTTAGCTTATTCTAGTTAAAGTTATCATTGTAGTTGATAAAATTAGAAGTTAAGCAAAAACCCAAAAATGTTTAGAAGTTCAATTAAGAGCAATTACAAAACTCTAAATTAGATAGATACCCAACTCCAACTTCTGGCTCTCTGTGGAAATCGATCCCGACCTTAATCGGGTAAAAGCTGCTTTGACCTCTCTCGCTACTTAATAGTAGTGAAGGGTTGGCATCAATCAGGTATTGAGGATGCAGGGCATGATATGTGTTCCCAATATAGACAGGCTTCGAGAGTTGATTCTGGAGGAAGCCCACAGCTCGCGGTACTTCATCCATCCGGGTGCCGCAAAGATGTATCAGGAATTGAGACAACATTACTAGTGGAGGATAATGAAGAAGGATATTGTGGGATTTGTAGATCGGAGTCTCAATTATCAACAAGTGAAATATGAGCATCAGAGACGGGGTGACTTGCTTCAGTGGTTAGATATTCCAGAGTGGAAATAGGAGCAGATCACCGAGGATTTTGTAGTTGGACTCCTACGGACTTTGAGGAGGTTCGCTGCTATTTGGGTAATTATGGATTGGCTGACCAAGTCCGCACACTTCATTCCTGTGTGTACTACCTATTCTTCAGAGCGGTTAGCAGAGATTTATATACGAGAGATTGTTCGCCTGCATGGTGTCCAGTTTCTATCATTTCAGATAGAGGTACTCAGTTTTGGAGAGACGTGCAATTATAGTTGGGTACTCAGGTTGAGTTGAGCGTAGATTTTCACCCTCAGATGGACGGGAAGTCCGAGTTTACTATTCAAATATATAAGAAAATGTTGCGCGCTTGTGTCATTGATTTTGGGGGTTCATGGGATCAGTTTCTACCGCTCGCGGAGTTTTCATATAGCAACAATTATCAATCGAGTATTTAGATGGCTCCATATGAGGCTTTATATGGGAGGCGGTGTAGATCTCCAGTAGGGTGGTTTGAGCTGGGTGAGGCTAGAATTTTGGGTACAGACTTGGTGCATGATGCTTTGGACAAGGTGAAAGTAATTCAGGAGCGGCTTCGAATATCGTAATCGAGACAAAAGAGTTATGCTGACAGGAAGGTTCGTGGTGTGTCTTACATGGTTGGGGAGAAGGTTCTACTGAAGGTTTCACCTATAAAGGTTGTTATGAGATTTGGAGAAAAGGGTAAATTGAGTCCTCGGTTCATTGGGCCTTTTGAGGTGCTTCAGAGGATTGGGGAGGAGGCTTATGAGTTGGCATTGCCACCTATCTTGCCGAACGTGCATCCGGTATTTCATGTTTCTATGCTCCGGAAGTATATTGGCGATCCGTAACATGTTTTGGATTTCAGCACGGTCCAGTTAGATGAAATTAAGGCTAAGAATCAAGGAAATAAAGTCCTAAACTACTTTGGACAACAAGTCCAACTAACTTAGGAAAAGGAAAGTATTAGGAAACAAAAACCAAATTAATCTTGGAAAGTAATTCCAATAATCTTAGGAAAAGGAAAATGTAACCTTAACTAACTAGGAAAGCAATAAAAATAGTCTCATAATATATGGAAATAAGTCCCAAACCAATCTTG
>MU676733.1:233977-266961 GCA_026770625.1 Nicotiana glauca | reverse complement strand
GGATCTAATCCACATCTTATTGGACATGAATTTGGGCCATAAAATAATTATAACACCTAGGTAAATCATATCCTTTATCCTTAAGCTCTTCCTCCCAACTAATAACTTCTTTGATCGTTCCTGAAGTCCAAGTCCAATGACCTTGTTTTGCAACTTTTTAACTTGAGATCTTGTTGGGTAGTCCTTGAATAGATTTGAGCTTCCTAGGATGCTATCACTTATGAGTTGGCATTTCCACCTATCTTGCCGAATGTGCATCCGGTATTTCATGTTTCTATGCTCCGAAAGTATATTGGCGATCCGTAATATGTTTTGGATTTCAGCACGGTCCAGTTAGACGGTGATTTGACTTATGATGTGGAGCTAGTGGCTATTTACAAGCGATATGTCCGAAAGTTGATATCAGTGGAGATATCTTTAGTAAAAATACAGTGGAGAGGTCGGCCCGTGGAGGAGGTGACCTGGGAGACCGAGAGGGAGATGTGGAGAAGATATCCAGACCTATTTGAGGCTTCAAGTATCTTTCTTGACTCGTTCGAGGATGATCGTTTATTTAAGAGGGGGAGGATGTAACGACCGGCCAGTCAATTCATGAGTTACCTCTATGTTTCCCCCATTTATGCTTCCTTGTGTGTGGTTCAATTGTATTTTATCATATCATGTTGGTGTTGTTGTGTTCGAAGTGGTCTTAGGGTGGAATGAGACACATAGTCTTTTAAGTTCGTTATTTAGTTGGTAAACTCAATTGAAAGTTGACTTGTGGGTGAATGATCTCGGAATTGGGGTTTTATGGTTCGATAGCTTCGTTAGGTAATTTGGGAATTAAGAGCGTGTTCGAAATGTATTTTGGAGGTCCGTGGTAGATTTAGGCTTGAATTGGCTAAATTAAAAATTTGTTATTTTCTGATCGGTAGTGGAAATTTTGATATCAAGGTTGGATTGGAATTCCGGAAATTAGAGTAGGTTCTTTGTGTCATTTGTGACGTGTGTGCAAAATTTCAGGTAATTCAGATGAGGTTTGATAGGTTTTTGCATCGTTTTCATAATTTGGAAGTAGAGGATGATTTGATGTTCTGATGCTGTTTTGAGTGTTCTGAAGGTTAGAACAAGTTTGAATAGTAGTATATGACTTGTTGGCATGTTTGGTTGAGGTCCCGAGGGCCATGGGATAGATTTGGGTGGTTGATAGAGAGTTTGGATTTGAGTTGAGTTGCTGAATTTGCTGCTTCTGTTGTTTCCGCACTTGCGCAGTGGGGACTGCAGGTGCAATGATTGTAGAAGTGAGAAGCAGCCACAAATGCGGTATTTGACATAAGAGCGGAGGTAAAGACTGCACCCGCAAGCCCACAGGTCCGAGGCATGGGGCACAGGTGCGGAAGCTGTAGTCTTAAGTTAAAACCAGCGATGCGGTTATTTTGACTGCAGAAGCGGCCCGCAGGTGCGTGAAATAGGTCGCAGGTGCGAAGGTGTTGTACAGAATGTATAAAAAGGCCCATTCACGATTTTCAGCCATTCTTTCATCATTTTTGTATGATTTTGGAGCTCGAAGCCGGGAATTCAAGGAGGAATTGAGGGGTTTTAGTGAGGTGAGTTGCTTAGACTTTGTATTTGGTGTTTGTGATGAATTATCCACTACTTAATCATGAAATTAGTGGGAACTTTTGAGTGAAATTGAAGGTTAGGGCTCGAGTTTTGGAGAGCTTTGATTGGGGATTTGAGGGGTCATTTGAGGTCCAATTTTGGTGATTTTGGGTATGTATAGACTCGTAGGGAGATAAAGATTCTAGTGTTGTGATTTTTATCAGATTTCAAGACATGGGCCTTGGGGCCGGTTTTGGCTAATTTCAGAATTTTTGAGTTAATTTGATTGTTTTCATTTGGTCTTTGTTCCTTTAGCGTGTATTAATGATGTGATACAGATTTTGGTTAGATTTGGAGAATTTGGAGGCCGAGTCGAGAGGCAAGGGAATCGCGGTTTAGAGTTTGATCCGGTTTGAGATAAGTAATGATTGTAAATATTGTCCTAAGAGTATAAAACCTCGGATTTCACATTGTTGTACTATTTTGAGGTGACACACATGCTAGATGACGAGCATGAGGGACGTGCACCATTGGGGATTGGGACTTGGTCCGTCCCGTAGCAACTATTGAGTTGCATATTTGACTTAAACTACTTGATACTATCATATGTTACAAAGTATTACTTTGTTTTGGTCTGAATTCTATATTTGGGCCTCGTACCAAATGTTTGGACCCCTGGGGGCTTTCTTTACTGAAATTCCTCAATGTTCTGATTTAATAATTGTACTCATTCATGCTATGTTTTATTGATTTCATAACTCAATCTTATTCATTCTGATTTGATACCTAAATAATATTTTTGGGTTGAGCACCCCGTTTTACTGTTAGCCCAAGTGGCTTAAAAGGTTTCTAACTGAGTACGACCAAGGGCTTATTTTGTGAGAATATCATGGGATCGGGTTGTGCGCCGCAGCGTATTGTACTATTTTATGATATATGAGAGGCCGAGAGACTGATTTATTATTCCACGAGATGGCTTGTGATAGAGCGTGGGTTGTAGGAGCCCTTCCGGAGTCTGTACACCCTAGTGAGCGTGGGTACCCAGTGTGAGTGATGTGATGTTGCTCAACGGCCTATTCTTGTTTTATGTTGTTGCCCGAGGGGCCCGTTATGAGAGATAGTGAGGTAGCACGAGGGGCTGGTTCTGACTGATGTTATGCCCGAGGGGCGATTTATGGTATATGTCTTACCCGAGTGGCTGTTTATGTTTTCATAATTTTTACTCATTGTTTCATCACTTGTTTGAAAACTATTGAATGATGTTTTAAAAGGTTTTTCTGAAACTGAGTTTTCATGGGATAATTGATTTCTGTACTATTTTGGAAACATACTGTATGCTTTAGTGCTATGATGTGGAGTTATCTGTCTTCTTATTACTCAGCTCTCATTTACTTTTATTACTTACTGAGTTGACGTACTCACATTACTTCCTGCACCTTGTGTGCAGATCTAGGAGTCACGGGTCGTGATAGCGAGTGCTGATCGTTCATTCAGCAGGTCTTTCGGAGTCGCGAAGGTAGCTGCACGACGTTCGCAGCCTTGCACTTCTTCTTATTTTCCTTAGATTGCATCTAGTATCCTTATTTCCGGACTATGATAATCCTTATTGTACTTAGACAGACCTTGTAGATGCTCGTAACTTGTGACACCTCGATGTCGAGCTTATGTTTATATTCTGCACTTGTTATTTAGATTTACAACATGAGATTTTGTTAATTAATAGCTTAAAATGACTTTTATGAAAAGCTTTTTTGATTTGGGATTTGTGTTGGTTGGCCTAGTTTCACGATAGGTGCCATCACGACGGGGTCGATTTTAGGGTCGTGACACAAATTTTTCACCCCAATAAATGAAGCAGATCCAACTCAGATGGAGAGTATATTGTTAATTTAAGTCAAGTATACATCATAATTAATAGATCTAATTCTATTGATCTAACATGTATACTCAGATGGAGAGTAAGTACACCATATCAATTACCAGTATTTCACCTAGTGAGGATATAATAAATTTATCCGATATGAAGGATGACCTAAAGTCAACACGTAAATTTATTACTCACTTGAAATTAATAGAGGAACACCATAGAAATATATTTCTATCATCACTTAATCATGATTGTATTTTAGTTACAAAATTGTTTCAACCCTTTAAACTCAGATAGACAGTTAATACAAGTTATCAATAACTAGTAACTATATCGAGTGAGTTCATAATAAATTTGTCTGATATGGAGGAAGACCTAATGTCAATGCATCAATTTATTATCTCATTAAAAATACAAATGGAGACTATAGGGATTAATTCCTATTACCACTTTATTACAATCACAAACGTTTCTCCGAGGATTAAGTTCCATAATTAAAAAAATTCTCAATACCGCATTTAAACTATCTTAAAATTCTAAAATTAACGTTTTTCTATGCATAGCAATGAGTATTATTCACTGGGTTATTTATGATAAACCTGCCAAATTTTAAATCAATTGGAGATCGTTAAAATCACAATCTCCAAAAATTGCGACCAAATTTGGAAAATTACCATTTTAAGCTTTCTTTTAATAATTTAAAATATGACCTACATTCTTATCATACCAATTCATGTCAAATCAACATGTGTTATCATGTTTCAGATTAGACATAAATAAAATTATAGAAAGAATGACTTTTTGTATGTAAATCACATTTTAATCCGCCAAACCTCTTAAAAAGTTCATCTAAACGATCCCGAATCATCAAAATACGGTGTGATTCACTGCATAGAAGTAAGTTCTTTCTTAACTGATCGTTTTCGATTATCCTACCGAATATCAGTTCATTCGGAGATCGTGAAATTCACGATCGCCAAAAGCTAGACCAAAGTCGAATAAATTATTTTTGGCATATTTAGGATTAAATCCATGTGATTTTTATTCTTGCTATATATCATATCAAGTTAAATAATCATGCATCAGATTTAACATAAATATAGCCGATATATATAAAGAATAATTTTTCATATTTATAACAAATTCAATTTAATAAACTACTTGAAAACCCATCGAAACGACCTCAAAATGACGAAAAATAGCATGATTCACTGCATAGCGGTGAATTTTTCTCACTAGATCGTTTTCGATGAACCTACCAAGTTTTAGATCAATAAGAGTTCGTCAAATTCTTGACCACCAGCCTGTAATCAAATTTGGAGAATAACCGTCTTAAACAGTTTCATGAATTAAAATAAGTATGATATTGGTTTCCATTCTCCTTATAATTATACTATATCTCAAGGCATATATTATGTTACTCCTAATTCTAGGATACATAATATCTCCTTTTGCAATAAATTATCCTCTTATTAAATAAACAAGAACCTAAGATATTATATTTTCTCCCGTTCGGCGAAAAACTTAATATCTCTTCTCATGGGTAGGGTTGGTCTCGTGCCCAAAGATAAAACTCTTTTCTAGTTAAGAACCTCCACCATTAATGTATATTTATCAAGGATAATTTTCACATGGTACATTAAGCAGATTTTAATAACTCAAATAAATAGACCATTTTGTGGATCCTACTTATTGATAATAATGCTCAATCCATGAATAGACACAACTTCACATGTACTAATTTATTAAGATTTTTTCATGAGTTAAATAAGCAAACCACTTTAGTGGTAACTACTTATTACTCACAAATTTCTAAATTTACGAATGAAGATACATGTAGCTCATAAAATTATTTTATGGCAGATTATGGATCACAACTTAAAAGCATGCTAATAATATAAAACTCATACAAAATACAGTCATATTTCACTTAATTACAACATCCAGCTGGACAACAAAAAATTTCATCAAAAATCCAACACTAGTAATCACGTAGGGCATGAAAACATAAACTAAAATTTGAGAAATTTTTTATGCACAAATATACCAAACGGTCCAATCATTAGTCATCCAGGATACCAAACAGAGGATTTTACTTTCTTATAAAATAATTATATCATCACACAATATCATTTATACCTTGTAAGACCTAGTTAAAAAGATATTACACCTATATTATTGAATTAAATACAATAACATGACTATTTACTAATAATCAATTTGTACATCTATTATATCACCAGTATTTAATCATGGAGAAAATGGAGAGTCACCCCATCGCCATTGAATTAAAAACGAAGTAAAATTATTAAGAAATAATTTTTAGAAAATAGAAAAACGACCAAAACATAGTCCAAACGACCTCAAAATCCCGAAAACAACATGATTTACTGTTAAAACAATGAGTTTTTCTCACCACGTTATTTTCGATGGACCCACCAAATTTCAGCTCAATCGGAGTCCGTCAGGTTCGTTGACCTCCGAAAATACCGGCAATTCGGTCAAAATCAGGTTTTGCGTTTTTCTAGAGTTTACAAAAAAAAATCCAGATCATTCCAATAAAATATCAATAAAAAATAAATATCTCTTGTTTACAAGAATAATATTTTTTTTTGCAGTTTATTCACAAAAAAGTAGTGCAGTTTTTCAGAAAACTACATATATATGTAATTTAAAAAGCACATAAATACAATATTCTTGTTTAATGAAAAACTTAGTTATCTAATTAGATGTGAGTCGGCTATGATACCAATTGATGGATTATAATAACAGCAGAAGCAATCCCAGTATCAAATCACATGTAATCTAGACAACTAACATAAACGAGATTTCACGGGTTACCTTTTGAAGCATGAACAAAGCTCCTTTATCACATGAGCCTCCAATTCCACAGCAACTCAATTAATTCTCCACCACCCACATGATCACGGTCTCCAAACGTTCCACGGTCTGCTGTCATATCACCTAAATAATATTCGGAAAGAGTAATTTTGTGTGAGCGAAATTTGTAGGAAATAAATGGCTAAAAATTTCGGCCAACCTCTCTCTTTTCTCTAGGTGAAATACCTTATGTTTTTATAGTACAAGTTTTAAGAGTTAAAATACTTTTCCAAAACCTCTTAGATTTTTCTTTCCCCCATAAAAAAAGATTCCGTTATTTTCTACGGTAGGGACAAAAAAATTAATTAACAAGGCTTCCAATTATGGAATTAACTTATAATTTTCAAAATTAATATCCTCCATAATTAATTACAAATTATTTCATTAAAAATCCATAATTTCACTCCTTATTCAATTTTCAAATTCATCCATTAAATCTTATTTAATTCCCCATATTAAGATTCATATACTAGTCAATAAAATTAAATTACTGATAATTTGATTTATTAATTATTTTCTTTAGACTTTCGCTTAACTTATTTCATGCGTCGAATACAAAATCCATCGGTTGCGTTTGCACGTGAAAACTTATAAGCTTTCATAAAGGTGTATCATCAATCTCTAAACCGAGACATGAATTCCATCAACTAACTATTACTTCGCCAATGTACTTTATTATTATCCAATTTACCAGGCATGTTGACTGATGAAAGAATCTTTCCTTTTAATAAATTAAAATAATAATAATGTACATATCTAATAATAATTATATTAATATTAAGAGTATAAGTACATTTAATGGCAAGCGATTTTATTTAATTAAGTCATTATAAAATACTTATCTCTACTTGGTCCGTTCAATACATACAAATTGTACTAGCACAAGAAGTTGAAATTAAACCATTCCCATAATCAAGATAAATTATATTTAATCTTGTACTACAATCATCCATGATGGTTTGTCCAATTCCATCACTAGATTGTGAACTCAAACTTTATACTTATAAGAACCAATGATTTAATCTTCCATGGATAAACTAAACTCTATACACTAAATCATCTACTTTATAAATAAATGACACAAACTAATATATGATCTATTTAAAAATGTATTAAAATTGAATAAATAATTATTCCACAATAAATACTATGTCTAAACCAAACCCATAGTTAATAGTATATATCCCAACACCTCTCATCTCTCTTTTTCAAACAAAGTAAAACCCCTCCAATCACCCCTTCTGCTAAAAAATAAAAGTACTTTTTCAAACGATTGTTTTAATCTTAATTTGTATCAGCTCGAGCTCGAATTTGATAGCCCAAATCGGTAGTGTCTACTGAGTTTGAGACTCTTCTTCAGCTAAAATGATAAATTTATTTGAGTAATTTTTTAAAACCTAACCATTTACGAATTTAGTTTTTTTATAGAGGGGCACTATTTGTAGTTCATCACAGTTCTGCTAACCGGGGTGAGTTCCTTTATTTGTTGTTCCATTTATGAGTGCGTTTCATAATTTGTACTCTATTCACGTGATTATTTTGTTGAGAGGTTCTATGAGTGATAGCTGTGTCTATCGTCTGTTTCTAGCTGTTGCCGAGAGTTATGAGGCTAGTAGTAAATTCTTGTTATCCATTTCAATAGGTTTGATGTGATTTATGAGTATTCTTGGTTACGAGTTGTGATTTCTATGCTCTACCGGTGTGGGAGCCAGTCTGTGTTGTGAGTTGTAGATGGAATTGATCTAGTGTGAGTCTCTAGATGGGTTAATGTATGTGCCCTACTTGTGATTCAGTGTTGAGGGCGGGACCCTCGTGATTTCAGGTGATTTGATATGTTGAGACCGGGCTGTGTACCGCGGTGAGGGTTATATCAGTATAAGATCCTTGTGAGTCTTTTATATGCTTTTATTCTTTCTTATTAGAATGTTCTGTAGATTAGTTTGTGCTAGTTTGACTTTTTTGATAGTTCCCTTACGTGTTTTCCCTTCCCATATTCATTCATTTTTGTTCTATGCTTCTTGAGTTTTAGTTTGTGGGGTGTGCTCCCGTTGGTATTAGCTGAGATTTGATTATTCGGGTGTTTTGTTATGTGGTTTCGTGGTTATCGTATCATTTCTAGTGTTGTGGAGGTTTGAGGAGAGTTCCTATCGAATATAAGGCTTATGGCTGGTACATATTTGATCTTAGGCAAGTATTGCTATCAAAAATGTTATTGTGGGCCTATATGTGGTGTGTCATGTTGTGTGGTTGTACCCTGTGTGTGTAGGCATGAATTGAAGTAGCTAGTTGAGACTGATACCGGTATGGATTTAGAATCAAGTCTTTTGGAAACGGATGGAAGGTGAGAATTCTGGCTTGAAGACTTATTGGTATTGCTAGAAAGGTTAAATTTCAGTTGAGATGGTGTCGTCAGGCTTAAGTGGATTGGGGTGACGTGGGATCACCCGCGAGAGTATGTTGGAAGTGCACACTCAGTGACTTGAGGACTCCGAGGCGAATCTTAGCACGTTCGAGGACGAATGTTGGTTTTAAGAGGGGGAGGATGTAATGAACCGACCGATCATTTTGGAAAAATTAAACTCCACTCAGCGGCATAAGGTTTGGAACAGCTTCAGAGCATGAGTATCGACTTGCGTGCATGATGGAATAAGGTTTCCGGATGGTTTAGAGTCAAATTGGAAGAAGGAATCTAGTTTTGGAAGTTAGAACGGTGAAAAGTTGACCGGAATTGGACTTTTGAGTAAACGACCCCGGAATGGGTCGTGGATGATATCAACAGCTTCATATGGTGATATTGGACTTAGGCGCGCGTCCGGATTCAGATTTGGAGGTCCGTAGAGTGAATTGAGGCATTTCGGCGAAAATTGACGTTGGAGAATGAAAAAGTTTGACCCACAGTTTTTCTTTTGTGATATTGGGGTTGGAATGCGATTCCGAGAGTTGGAGCAGCTCCATTATGTCATTTTGGACTTGTCCCCAAAATTTGGCGTCATTCTGAGTTGAATTGATAGGTTTCGACATGAGATTCGCTATTTGAAGATTTGAAAGTTCATAAGCTTGAATTTTGGTTTGATTCATTGTTTCGATGTTGTGTTACGTGATTTGGACCTTCGAGCGAGTCCGTGTTAGGTTATATGACATGTGTGTGCGATTAGACGGGGTCCTAGGAGCCTCAGTTGTGTTTTGGATGGGATACGGGTCATTTTTCCCTATGTTTGAACTGCTGTTCTGCTATCTGGTATTTCCTTCTATGCGATCGCATTGATTTGCCCGCGATCACATAGCAAAAATTTGGGCATCAATATTTTCCTTCTATGCGATTGCATTGTTTGTCCCGCAATCGCATAGCACAAATTTGGGCATCAATATTTTTCTTCTATGCGATAGCATTGTTTTCCGGCGATCGCATAGCACAAATTTGAGCATCAATATTTTCCTTCTATGCGATCACATTGTTTGGCCCGCGATCGCATAGCACAAATTTTAGGCAGCAGTATTTCCTTCTATGCGATCACATTGATTTTCCCGCGATCACATAGCACAAATTTGGCATCAATATTTTTCCTTCTATGCGATCGTATTGTTTGGCTTGCGATCGCATAGCACAAATCACTAGGCAGACAGATTAAATTCCAAATTCGAGGGTTTTACCATTTTTATTCCATTTTGACTTCTAGAGCTCGGTTCTTGGCGATTTTTGAAGGGATTTTCACCTGAGCGATTTGGGTAAGTGATTCTCACTCGATTTAGACCAATTTCCATGAATCTCCTCTTAATTTCATGCTTTACTTTCATATTTTGAATGAAAAATGGGTAAATCTTCATAGACCAAATTATTGAGTTTTGGGGGGGAGGGGGGGTGTTTGACCTCCGAATTGAAAGATTTTTATATGGTTAGACTCGTGAGAGTGCGAGGGTCCTGAATATGTTAAATTCATCCAATTCCAAGACATTGGCTTGAGGGGTGTTTTGGTCATTTTATCTAATTTTGCGCTTTAGCTTCGAATTAAATAGTAGAATCAGTTGCTTGAGATGTTATTTATAATGTGTGATTCAATTGAATAGATTTGGGACATTTAGAGTCAAGTACTCGTGGCAAGAATGTGGTTGCTAGTTGATTTTAGTCGGTTCGAGGTAAGTATCTTGCCTAACCTTGTGTGTGGGACTTTCCCTTAGGATTTGAGTCTTCTCTGTTGATTGTATTCCTTGTACGTGAGGTGACGAGTGCGTGCTCGGATTTATTTGTGGTAAATTGTCCCTTTTTGGCTCTTAGTCCTTGTAATCACCGAATATAAAGTTGTTCTTGATACGATTGAGTTCCCTATTATTAGTTTCACCTCTACATGTCTTACTTGGAAATTATTTTCCCTTTTGGTTTATACTTGTTGCATAATTGATGTTTACTTGTTTAACTGAAGACATTTACCCTTCTATAGTCATATTATCCTTCCTAACTGATTGTCTTTATTTGAAAATTATTATTTCTATCTCTCATGTAATTAATTGGTCTTAATTAGAAAGAAGTTAGATATCCTATGTTTAGTTGATACTTCCTTAATTGTAATTATTTGATTCATGTTAACTTCCTTGTTGTTGAACTAAGTATTTTTTTTTGAATCGTTATTTCGTATTATTTCCTCTCTTGTAAAGTTGTTCTAATTACATTTAGTATTTTCCCCGCTATGGCTATTCCTTGTGAGCTAGTTGTACAGTCTCATGGTAAACGAGAGTACTTGAGTTGATTTACTTGCCTTGTACTTGTAAATATTGCTTTTGGTTGTGTTGATACTGTGATGCATGAGGTTTCTATCGTGCGGCTGTTGATATTGTGATGCACGAGGTCTTTGCCGTGCTATTGTGGCTATTGATGTTTTGCACATGCGGCGTAATAAGGCGGGATATGTTATATGCTTATATGTGGGTTGCGCATGTGGCGGAATAAGGTGGGAACATTATGATGCACGTGTGGAAAAATAAGGCGGCGCTTATTATATTATTAATTGCACACGTGGCAAAATAAGGTGGGCTATGTCAGGGGTTGATTGTAAAGAATTGTGACGGCCTGTGGAGGCATTCCTATTTGTTTAATATTGTGATTGTGGGTTGCTTACCTGCATGGGCTTTACCACTTGGAAGTTGTGGGGAAACATCGTACGTGCAGTCCGTTATCCTTTTCATGTTTACTAATTGGTAGAATTCTTGTTACAAACATATGCACAAGCATGCACGTAGTTGGGCACCCCCATTAGAGATGCATTCCTTCCGATTTTGCTAAGGGTGGAGATACGCCCTCGTTGTCCATTATACATGTGGGAGTGGCCCTAGTTAGTCGGTTAGTTGTCAGCATAACCGTGAGATTGATGGGGCACAGGGTGCCAAGTGTTATATTTCAGATGCTGGGTTTTTCGTGAGTTGTGGTTTGTCCGACATTTTGGTAAAATTGTGGAAAGAGTTGAATAAGACCTTATGTGATCATCATTATATGATATGAGTTATTGACTTGTTTGCCCCTTGCTGTGTTGTGACCTTAGGATTTGGATTATGACTCTGCCGTCATTTCGTATCATCATTTATTATAGTCTTGTTGTTACCTGTTGCCCTTTTTTCCCTTATTGTGAATTGTAGCATTTTTAGTTATTCATGCAGTCTTTACATGTATATATATCGTTTCCATTATTCCTATGATATACTGTTTATTTGATCGGTAGGTGCCTTCACTGTTCCTCATTACTACTCCACCGAGTTTAGTCTTGATACTTACTGGGCACCACCGTGGTGTGCTCATGCTACTGTTCTGCACATTTTTGTTGTGTAGATACAGGTACTCCCACTCAGTTATATCAGCCTTGGAAGGAGGCGTATCGGTAGAGACTTTGAGGTATATCTGCTACGTTCGCAGACCGAGTAGTCCCTTTCCATATTTCTGTAATAAGCATAGTTCTTTCAGTATTTCTCCTTTGTATAGATATTCTTGAGTCAGAGCCTCTTATGTATCCCTTAGCTTGTGATTTGTGAGATTCCGAGTTTTGGGAATTTTGTTAGCTTCGAGAGTTGTTATTGTATGTGCCAAGTGGCACCTTAAATACATGTTTATTTTACTAAATCAGTTTTAAGTATTCTTCCGCAATTTATGATTTATCTTCCGCATTGTTAGGTTTACCTAGTCGTAGGGACTAGGTGCCATCACGATATGTTCACGGAGGGAGAACTAGGGTCGTGACAAGTTGGTATCAGAGCTCTAGGTTCATAGGAGTCACAGATCACAAACCGGTTTATTAGAGTCTCGTGGATCGGTACGGAGACATCTGTACTTATCTGCGAGAGGCTATGTAACTGTTAGGAAAATTCCACTTCATTTAGTTTCCCTGTCGTGCGAGATTTTTGACACCCACAATCCTAAACCTCTGTCTTCTACTCTCTCACAGATGGTGAGGACACATACTACTCGAGGTGATCAGGCACCCGCGCCCCCTGCTGCAACTGTCAGAGGTCGGGGCCGAGGTAGAATTCGAGGCCGCGCACGTGGTGCAGCGAGAGCACCTGCACGAGCTGCCACTGAGGTACCACCATTAGATCCAGCCGGAGTCCAGGCACCTGACACGCCTACTGCAACTACTACTCCAGCCCTTAGGAGACTTTGGCACAGTTCATGAGTATGTACACCACTTTGGCTCGGGCAGTATTGCTTCCCCTTGCTGCAGCCACATCCCAGGCCGGGGGAGAACACAGACTCCCGCCCCAGCACTCCTGAGCAGCGAGCGCGTGTTGAGCAGGTCCCTGAGATCATTCCTGCACCGCCTGCAACACTTGTTCAGCACGAGGGCATGGCAACGACTTCCGAGCAGGAGCAGATGAGGCTAGAGAGGTTCAAGAATTATGATCCTACGGTATTCAGTGGATTAGCATCAGACGATGTCTTGGGGTTTCTTGATGAGTGTTACCGGATCCGTACTATGGGTATCTCTGGATCGAGTGAGGTTTCTTTCACTATTTTCTAGCTTCGAGGAGCCGCCTATGATTGGTGGCGCACCTATGAGTTAGATAGCCCAGACGAGGTAGCTTCACTGACTTGGGCCCAGTTTTCGGATATATTCCTGAGAGAGTTTGTTCCTCAGAGCCTGAAGGATGCATGGCGTGCGGAGTTTGAGCTTTTGTGCCAGGGTGCTATGACCGTCTCGGAGTATGCTGTCCGTTACACTAGTTTGGCTAGACATGCCCCAGCCTTAGTTTCTACTGTTTGCGAGAAGGTTCGCCGGTTCATTGAGGGGCTTATTCCCAGCATCAGATCCAGTATGGTTCATGAGTTGGAGATGGATATTCCATATCAGCAGGTGGTGAACATTGCAAGGAGGATAGAGGGTATGCATGCTAGAGAAAGAGAGGGCAGGCAGGGTCACAAGAGAGAGAGCAGACGCTATCAGGAGAGAGAGTTTGGGGAGGCGAGGAGGCCTCGTAGAACAGGGATATATACTGGTCCTTATTTTGGAGGTAGGGTGCATCATGGTAGAGGTTTTGCAGGTCAGCCAGTTTAGTTCGCGCTTCAGGCTTTGCATGGTGACTCGGGTATTCATGGGTCTCAAAGTACCCGTATCGCACAGTTCCCACCGCCTCGTCAGCAGAAAGGGTGCTTTGATTATGGAGATACTATCCACACGGTGAGAGATTGTCCCAGACTTCGAACCGGTGTATCACAGCGAGGTATTCAGGCAGGTAGAGGTCACCCTAGAAGGAGAGGCCTGGCTCGTTGATGTGTTTCACATAGTAGGCTTGAGGCCGGTATGCCAATTGAATATCATTCAGGTATGGATTCGGTTTTTTTTATAGAGGGGCACTATTTGTAGTTTATCACAGTTCTGCTTACCAGGGTGAGTTCCCTTATTTGTTGTTCCATTTATGAGTGCATTTCATGATTTGTGCTCTGTTTATGTGATTATTCTGTTGAGTGGTTCTATGAGTGATAGCCGTGTCTATCGTCTGTTTCTAGCTATTGCCGAGAGTTGTGAGGCTAGTAGTACATTCTTGTTGTCCATTTCGACAGGTTTGATGTGATTTCTGAGTATTCTTGGTTACAAGTTGTGATTTCTATGTTCCACCAGTGTAGGAGCCAGCCTGTGTTGTGAGTTGTAGACGGAATTGATCTAGTGTGTGTCTCTAGATGGGTTGATGTGTGTGCCCTACTTGTGATTCAGTGTTGAGGGCGGGACCCTCGTGATTTTAGGTGATTTGATATGTTGAAACCGGGTTGTGTACCGCGGTGAGGGTTATATCAGTATAAGATCCTTGTGAGTATTTTATATGCTTTCATTCTTTCTTGTTAGAATGTTCTGTAGATTAGTGTTAGAAAAATTTGTGCTAGTTTGACTTGTTTGAAGCTCCCTTATGTGTTTTCCCTTCCCATATTCATTCATTTTCGTTCTATGCTTCTTGAGTTTTAGTTTGTGGGGTGTGCGCCCGTTGGTATTAGCTGAGATTTGGTTAATCGGGTGTTTTGTTATGTGGCTTTGTGGTTATCGTATCATTGCTAGTGTTGTGGAGGTTTGAGGAGAGTTCCTATCGAATATAAGGCTTATGGCCGGTACGGATTTGATCTCAGGCAAGTATTGCTATCAGAAATGCTATTGTGGGCCTATGTGTGGTGTGCTATGTTGTGTGGTTGTACCCTGTGTGTGTAGGCAGGAATTGAAGTAGCTAGTTGGGACTGATACCGGATATGGATTTAGAATTGGGTCTTTTGGAAACGTATGGAAAGTAAGAATTCTGGCTTGAAGACTTATTGGTACTGCTAGAAAGGTTAAATTTTAGTTGATATGGTGTCGTCAGGCTTAAGTGGATTGGGGTGACGTGGGATCACCCGCGGGAGTACGTTGGAAGTGCGTACTCAGTGACTTGAGGACTTCGAGGCGAATCTTAGCACGTTCGAGGACGAACGTTGGTTTTAAGAGGGGGAGGATGTAACGACCCAATCGGTTGTTTTGGAAAAATTAAGCTCCGTTCAATGGCATAAGGTTTGGACAGCTTCAGAGCATGAGTATCGACTTACGTGCATGGTGGAATTCGGTTTCCAGGTGGTTTAGAATCAAATTGTAAGAAGGAATCTAGTTTTGGAAGTTAGAACGGTGAAAAGTTGACTGGAATTGGACTTTTGAGTAAACTACCCCGGAATGGGTCGTGGATGATATCAACAGCTTCGTATGGTGATTTTGGACTTAGGCGCGCGTCCGGATTCAGATTTGGAGGTCCGTAGAGTGAATTGAGGCATTTCGGCGAAAATTGAAGTTGGAAAATGAAGAAGTTTGACCCACAATTGACTTTTTTGATATCGGGGTCGAAATGAGATTCCGAGAGTTGGAGCAACTCCGTTATGTCATTTTGGATTTGTCCACAAAATTTGGCGTCATTCCGAGTTGAATAGATAGGTTTCGGCATGAGATTCAATATTTGAAGATTTGAAAGTTCATAAGCTTGAATTTTGGTTTGATTAGTTGTTTCGATGTTGTGTTACATGATTTGGAACTTTGAGCGAGTCCGTGTTAGGTTATATGACTTGTGTGTGTGATTAGACGGGTCCCGGGAGCCTAGGTTGTGTTTCGGATGGGCTACGGGTCATTTTTTCCTATGTTTGAACTGCTGTTCTGCTATCTGGTATTTTCTTCTATGCGATCGCATTGATTTGCCCGCGATCGCATAGCACAAATTTGGGCGTCAATATTTTCTTTCTATGCGATCACATTGTTTGACCCGCGATCGCATAGCACAAATTTGGGCATCAATATTTTTCTTCTATGCGATCGCATTATTTGTCCCCCGATCGCATAGCACAAATTTGAGCATCAATATTTTCCTTCTATGCGATCGCATCGTTTGGCCCGCGATCATATAGTACAAATTTTGGGCAGCAGTATTTCCTTCTATGCGATCGCATTGATTTTCCCGCGATCGCATTACACAAATTTGGCATCAATATTTTTCCTTCTATGTGATCACATTGTTTCGCCCGCGATCGCATATCACAAATCACTAGGCTGACAGATTAAATTCCAAATCCGAGGGTTTCACCATTTTTATCCCATTTTGACTTCTAGAGCTTGGTTCTTGGCAATTTTTGAAGGGTTTTTCACTTGGGCGATTTGGGTAAGTGATTCTCACTCGATTTAGACCAATTTCCACGAATCTTCTCTTAATTTCATCCTTTAATTTCATATTTTGAATGAAAAATGGGTAAATCTTCATAGACCAATTATTGAGTTTGGGGGGGGGGGGTGTTTGACCTCTGAATTGAGAGATTTTTATCTGGTTAGACTCGTGAAAGTGCGAGGGTCCTGAATATGTTAAATTCATCCGATTTCGAGATGTTGTCCTGAGGGGTGTTTTGGTCATTTTACCTAATTTCGCACTTTAGCTTCGAATTAAATAGTAGGATCAGTTGCTTGAGATGTTATTTACAATGTGTGATTGAATTGAATAGATTTGGGCCATTTGGAGTCGAGTACTTGTGGAAAGAATGTTGTTGCTAGTTGATTTTAGCCGGGGTGTCACAAGTCACGAGCATCTAACAACACGGAATACTCCAAAGCAACTACGGAGTTTAGTACAAGACTAAAGACATGAAGAAATAAGATAGGTAGGAGCTCCGGGATGCGAATGCCAACAACTACTTAAAGAAAGAAAACACGAAATGCACAAAGCATTCTATAATGAAGTAGTAAACCAATGAAAAGATAAGTAAAATCCTTTTCCAACAAGTAAGCACGTAATTGACAGGCAATTAAGGAAAAGCAAACACATAGGAGTTCGCCCATCGGGCACAATATCAACAAATCCAGCCCTCGGGGAACACCTCAGAACAATACCAGCCCCTAGGGCTCAATCTCACATCACAATGGGTACCCGCGCTCACTGGGGGTGTGCAGACTCTTGGAGGGGACACTTACGGCCCAAGCACAATATCAAGCCTTCTCGTGGTGTCATCACTAGGCTCTTGGCCTCATATCAATCAATCAAGCCACCTCGTGGCATACATATCTCAGGCCCTCGGCCATAAATCGGTATCCGTGTTTCTTCACAACATAGGCCCTTGGCCTTACTTTGTCAACAATCCTCACAAGCCACTCGGGCACTAGCAAAATAGTATTTCTCAGCCCAAACATCATTTAAAATATCATTAAGTATTAAAACTGAGTACACATGGCTGAGTATGAAATACAGTGGAAAATAACATGACTGAACTCAAGTATAAAGTCATACATTGAGGAAATATCAATAAAAATCCCCGAAGGGTTCAAATAGTTGGTACGAATCCCAAATATGGAAATCAACCCAAATAATGATGATAGCAAGTAGTTTTCAGTCAAATACACGAAAAAATCATCAATCGGGACGGACCAAGTCACAATTCCCAATAGTGCACGACTCCACGTTCGTCATCAAGCATGTGCCTAACCTCAATATAGCACTACGTTGTGCAATCCGAGGTTTCAATCCCTCAGAACATCATTTACAATCATTACTCACCTCGAACCGGTCAAATCTCTAGCTCACGATACTTTTGACCCTCGAATCGGCCTCCACTCGCATCGAATCTATCCAAAATCAGAGCGAGGACATCAAAATAGGCTAAGAGAACGAAACCCAAGCGAAAACAATCAATAAATGACACAAATCCCGAATTTACCAAAACCTGAACCCCGAGCCCACGTCTCGAAATTCAATAATTTTCACATCAATAGATTCCTTATCTCCCTACGAGTTCATACATATCAAAAGTTCATAAATCCGACCTCAAATAGTCCTTCAAATCCACGACAAAAGGTCTAACTTTCCAAGCCCTAGTTCTTTAATTTTTGGCTTAATTTCCATGATTATTTAGGTGGAATTCACATTAGAATCGAGCTTTAAGGCCAAGAATCTTACCTCCAAGTGATTCCTCTTGAATCCCTCTTCAATCTCCTTCTAATAGCTCCAAAAATGACCAAAAATGGAAGAAAGAAATCGCGATCGCGGGACATCCTTCGCCATTGCGAAGCACAAATTCACAGCTCCCACAATTAACCCTATACGAATGCATAAAATCCCATGCGAACGTGATGCTCAGGCATCCAACACTACGCGATCGCGGACTGGCTACCGCGTTCGTAATGAACAACTTCAAGCCAAGACCCCTGGTCCACTTAACTCTACGCGAACGCGACCCACTCCCTGCGTTCGCAATCAACAACTTCACCACCTCTATGCGATCGCAACTCCTCCTTCGCAAGTGCAAAGACCAAATTGGACTGCACCTCAAAAGCTTTACGTGATCGCGAGAGCCCCTACGCAATCGTGAAGAGTTAAAAACTCTGCAACAGCTGAACCAAAATCTGCAACATCACCAAGTCATGAAATGGTCCGATTGTCCATCCGAAACTCACCTGAGGCTCCCGGGACCTCAACCAAAGGCATCAACATATCATAAAAACTTATTCAAACTTGTACCAATCTTCAAAACACCTCAAACAATATCAAATTAGCCAAAACACATTAGATTCAAGCCTAAGTTTCTAAAATCTTCCGAATTCTGCTTTTGATAAAAAGCGCAACTAAACCACGTCCGAATGACTTGAAATTTTGCACACACATACCAAATAACCCAATGGAATTAATGCAACTCTCAGAATTCTGATCCGGCCCCTATATCACAATCTCGCCTACAAACTGTAAATCGCCAAAATATCAACTTCGCCAATCCAAACCTAAATCTACTCCAAACGTCCAAAAACCATTTCGATCACACTCCTAAGTCCCAAATCACCTCTCGAAGCTAACTGAACCACCAAAACTCACATCCGATTCCTCTAACACATAAGTCAACATACGGTTGACTTTTCCAATTTAAGCTTCCTAAAAAAAGTCTAAGTGTTTCAAACCTTACCAAAATCATTCCAGATTCGATCCGCCAACCCGAATACCACCAAAATGAATAAAAAAAGCATAAAGAAGCAGAAATGGGAAAAATAAAGTGGTAACTCATGAGACGACGGGTCGGGTTGTCATACCGGACGAAGGCACGAGAGGCTCGTGTCAACTACGGCTACGATCCTACGACACCGGAGGCCGGCGAGGATGCTGATGCTGAGGAGGAATTTCCTAGAGATAATTATGGGGATAATGGCGGTTATGACGCCGAGTGAAAAGTTGTTGCCTTAGTCTATGCTTTTTTTCTTTGTTCTCTTTTTTCTTTTTTGGTACTGGGCCGATTTTGGCCATGTATAAGGTGCGGCCGTTGCGCAAATGTGTAAATAAAAGGGGTGTTTCGGTGTTGTACGTCCTTTTTATTTCTCCCCCTTCCCCTTGCTTTACATTTTTTTGATTTGGTGTAGACTTTCATATATTTTTTTATGGTGAACCCCTGATTTTTAGGGAAACCAATTTTGATCGGACCGAGTAGGGTCTCATCGTGTGAGTCCGAATGGAGTTTCTTCGGATTTGCATTTTGGGAGAGATTAACATTTGATTTTCGCTTTAAGCGGAATCATCTTTGATTCAAACGAGGTTGAATTCAGATCCTTCATTTTGGACGAAGTCAGTTTCGACTCGAATCATTCGAGGGGGATTGAATTGTTGTTGATTTTGGCGAAGTCAACCTTTTCATATGTATTTGAGCAAGGTTGAACTTGGGGCTTGGAGCAAAATCAATTTCTAAATTATTTGGATAGGTTCAAGAAAGAAAAGAATTTTTTTTTCGTTTGACGATGACCGATGGCCACAAAGTTGTTATTGCGATTAAGACTGGAATGTTAATCTGTGTAATTCGAGTGAGGTCAAGTTTTTTTCTTTTGGAGATGGCCCTTGGCCATAAGGGTGTTATTTCGAGCTAAGGTAGAAATATTAACCCGTTGTGATTCGAGCGAGGTCGAATTTTTCTTTGGCGATGGCTCTTGGTCGTAGGGGTGTTATTTCTAGCTAAGGTCTAAATATTATCCCGTTGTGATTCGAACGAGGTCGAATGCTTCTTCTGGCGATGGCCCTTTGCCGTAGGGGTGTTATTTCAACCTAAGGTCGAAATATTAACCCGTTGTGATTCGAATGAGTTTGAATTCTTCTTTTGGAGATGGTCCTTGGACGTAAGGGTGTTATTTCTAGCTAAGGTAGAAATATTAACCCGTTATCATTCGAATGTGGTCAAACTCTTCTTCTGGCAATGGCCCTTGGCCACAAGGATGTTATTTCGAGCTAATATCAAAATATTAACATGATGTGATTCGAACAAGGTCGAATTCTTCTTCTGGCGATGTCCCTTGATTGTAGGGGTGTTATTTCGAGCTAAGGTCTAAATACTAATCCGTTGTCATTCGAGCAAGGTCAAATTTCTTCTTTTGGAGATGGCCCTTGGCCGTAGGGGTGTTATTTTGAGCTAAAGTCAAAATATTAGTCCGCTGTGATTCGAACAAGGTCGAATTCTTCTTCTGGCAATGACCCTTAGCCGAAGGGTTGCTATTTCGATATAAGGTCAAAACATTAACCCGCTGTGATTCGAACAAGGTCAAATTCTTCTTCTAGCGATGGCCCTTGACCGTAATGGTGTTATTTCGAGCTAAGGTCGAAATATTAACTCGTTGTGTTACTATTAGATTTTGGAGGATTTTACAGGTCGCCACACTGCTAATTCATACGTCGGAATGAATCCTGGCATACTCGGTTTTGTTTTTACTAGATAGTATTGGGTATTCCCTGGGGGAGTCCCAGTTTTACTTAGGTTCTGTGTTTCCTAGGTGAGTCCCGTTTTGCTTAATTTTGCTTGCATTGGGGAATACAATACATTTCTTGGGTGAGTCCCAGTTAGCTTAATTTTGCTTGCATTAGAGAATGCGATGCGCTTCCTGGGTGAGTCCCAGTTTGCTTGATTTTGCTTGCATTAGAGAATGTTATACATGTCCACTTCGTACGTGTGTTGGAGAAGTTTCCATGAATCTAGTCCCTTCATCATGTGGCCTAGAGAAATGATTTGCAGGCGGGGTAAAGAATTAAACTTTTAAACTTCGAGACGTCCCCTTTGTCACTTCGTTAAAAGCCTACACGACAAAAATCACTTGAGACAAATTCCAGGCAAGGGAAAGAGAGTATGATTTTGGGGGGCATCCTTCTTTAGAAGTTGAAGTATTTGAGGTGGGCGACATTCCAATTGTTCTGTAGTAATTTTCCTTTCATTGTTGCTAGCTGGAATGCTTATTTGCTCGCTTGCCCATACAAGTGCCCGCATTCCTTTCTACACCAACAGCAGATGATAAACCAATATGAAATTTTCAATCTGACGGTTCAGCAAAATGAGCGGCATTTTAGTGTTGCTCTCCTGCTTGGTTTTAGATTTGATGACCGTGTTCGGCTCTGTCTGTGATAGCGTCTGAGCTTTACGCAGGTTGAGCCCACCTTGCTTGCTAAAGAAATTTGAGTCCCAATCCTATCTCGTCCGATTTGTATCCACAACAAGGGGGACATGTCATACTTCTTTAATGGACCATCCTATGTGTAGGGGAATGTGAAAGTAGGGCATGATGTGCCTATTCTTTCAAAGGACCACGCAGCAAGCTGTCGTCCTCTCATAAAGGGTGGTAACATGGGTTGATATACAAGGTGAATGTGTCAAATGGGGGATGTGGTCATACCAGATGACCATGATCCTATTCAGAACGTGCGTGTGTCATACTAATTCCATCACTACTAGTGGGATGTGATTTTTACGTGGATATTGGTTATAACTTATACTTTTATGTAGAAACTTGATCTATATTTGCATGTGAGGTTTATTTACCACTCTTTCGTGTGGGTGGTTACATTTTGCCGATTTTAGATCTGAAGGAAACTACAAAATTTGGCTAAGAAATCCCTACAGACGGCGCCAAATTATTTGTGCAAAAAGTTTAAAACTCTTTTAGCAAACCAATTGTTGACAATAAAGAAGGTAAATCTTATCCAAACATAATTAATTTCAGATCCAAGCATATAACGTGCGAAATAACGAAGAGTAAGAATGTATAAAATTTATTCATATGATAACGTATACCAAACACGAGAGATGAGCTTACATCTAGAGCAAAGATGCATTATAAACATGGGAGCCAAGAAGGGAAGAGAAGTCACTGTTGATAAGCAATAGATTCTTTCTTGTTTCCTCTGCTGTGGTTGTCCTCCTCTCCTAGAATTCTCCCCTCCCTGAGCTCCCTCTGCCTATATATATACTTCCTTTTCCATTTTGTCCACTAGTCTTTGACCAGCGTGCTTCCTTATGAGTGTACCTTTCGTCGTTAATCGAACACAGTGTTTGTTCTATGATTTACGCTCTTGACGATTTGACCCCGACGATGACCGAGTGTTCTCTGCTATCTCGCCCCCAGGGCATGATTACGGCTTGGTTGACCCCTCATCATTCCCCTTGGGGACGACCACTACAGTTAGATTTTGATTTATATAGTAATCAACTTTAAACTTTTTATTCTCCCCATTTCTCTTAATAAAAAGCTTTTATAGTTACACAAATGACATGGTCCCACAAAGCTTTTGCCCCTTAAACTTTTAGCATCACATATTTCAAAAGTATTTTTTTATGTCAAGTCAAACTATCTCATCTAAATTGAAACGGAGTAAATATAACTTTGCAACTATTTTTGACACTATTCTTGTATAGAATTTGAACTCATTAAAAAATAGCAAATGAAAAACAGAAAAAGGTTCAAAATAGCCCTAAACTATTGAAAAAAGTTCAAAATATCCTTCATCCACCTATTGAGCTAACAATACCCTCCATCCACCTTTTTGCTTATGCTTTTTGTCCGTTAGGTGAATGCTGAATTAAAAGTAATTATTATTCTTTTTGTAAAACTTAAAAATAATTTTTACAAAATATTTTCCTTTTTTAAACTAATGCACTAGTAGTCCACTAATTTAGAAAAGTTTTATTTTTTTTTCCAGTTTTTACCAAAAAATATTTTATTCTTCATTTTTTTTTGTAAAAACTGAAAAAGTGTTTTTACTAAAATATTTTCGTTTTTTAAATAATGAAAAAATATTATATTTTTCGAAAAAATATTGTTTTTTTATTTTTTTCATTTTTTTAAAAAAACGAAAATATTTTTCTTTAAAAAAACTGAAAACGAAAACAAAACGAATTGCTTTGAAAAAAATGAAAAAAAATATTTTTCAAAAAAGAAAATATTTTATTAAATTTTTTTTTCTCTAGCTTTACAATTTTGTTTTTTCAGTTTTACAAAAAAAAAATTCTTTAGTAAAAACTAAATTGTTTTTTTGTAAACGCTGAAAAAAGACTTTTCTAAATTAGTGTACTATTGGTGCATTAGTTTAAAAAAAAGCGAAAATATTTTGTAATTTTTTTTTAATATTTTACAAAAAAGAATAATAATTATTTTTTAATTTAGCATTGACCTAACAGTTAAAGGGCATAAGTGAACCAAAAAAGTGGATGAAGGGATATTTTAAATGTATTTTTAATCCCTTTTCCGAATGAAACAAAGAATAGAACAGTAAAATGAACAGGATTTATTGGTTGTGTAGAAGGGTGAATTGTACTTATCAGTTACAAACACTGTCCTCATCGGATTCTATATAGAAAGACTCGGATTTTTTACGTAACTAGGAATAGATTAGAAGTTCACATTGTAACTATTTATGCAAACATGACATTAAAATATGCAAAGCACGAAGAGACACAGAAAAAGAGTGATAGGGTAATGTGAAGAAGGCAAGCAACTTTAAAGTTTTGATGGCTTCGAAATGCCTTTGAAGAACGTTCCTTTTTTCTTTAATGGATACTTCAAGCTTAGATTGCCCATCTCGTACGTTTTCTCTGCTCATATATATGTATTATATATAGCATGGAGAATCATGTTGTAATGTTTTATCAGTCCTTTTATTTTTGCCTTTTTAACAAAGCAAAAGGATTCTCTACCCATGCATGGATCCAAGAGAAAGCTTAAAAGAGACCAAACCGCCTTCTACGGGGTAATGGTCGTATAGTCTATGTTTTTTGTGTTAATAATATTAGCTTTATATAAAAAGATACTATATGAGAAAAATTTGGCAGAAGCCCATTGGAGGGAAAGCGTGCACGCTAGGAATGATGATGTTAAAAGATATTGCAGATTATTTTCAATTAGTTTATATAATTGATGATAAGTATATGGCTCCCAAAATCAAATATTAAAAGCCCGTTTGAACATATTTTTTTTTATTTTTTGAAATCATCGTTTGTTCATAAATTTTTTAATTTTCACTTGAAGATGCATTTTGAAAATTTTTGAAAATTTAAAAATTTCCAAACAACTGTTTTTCAAAATTTTCACTCAAATCATTCACAAAACTTCAAAAACAACCAAAACTAAAATTTATGTCCAAACACAACTCTAAATTTCAAAAATCAATTTCACTTGAATCTTTTTTTTCACTATTTTTTGGAATTTTACAATTCTTATATCCAAACGCCTACTAAATAAGACACCGATTATTTTGACCAATAGAAGAACATCCTGCGAGCCTACCTCAGCGTTTATCGCGTTGTTTATTTTATAAGTTCTAAATTTTCGCGATATCATGTTTTAGTAACTTAATTTAATTTTCATAAATTGCTTAATACAAATATAAGATTTTTACTAAAGCCATGGCAGAGGTAATGCGGGGTGGTTATACGTCTGTCCGAATTCAATAATTTTTATTTAGGCCATGTATTTATATTAGAAAATCTATTTGTATATAAATATTTAATTGTAAACCCTAAGTAAAGCGAGCTATGGGCTCGATAGTAAATTCTACACTCATAAACTTTATATTCTGCCTCGGCACTAATACTACTATAAATTCACTCGCACTGGTAGTTCCCTCCTAGCTTGGCCCCTGCTTTTGGAGGGGGGAGGGATGGGAAGGGATTTAGAGACAAATGATGAGTGCGTAATTCACGCCATTCCCCCATGCAGAGATAACACCATCATTGTAGTTTCAGCAAGTATGTGGGGAAATAAGGAGCCTGGGCCACTGGACCTTCTTCTTATTCCTCTTTCTTCACTTGGGACAAACCTACAATCTTACTACTATTATTTATGTCATTTGGAACTCATTGCCACTAGCCAGTTTAGTCGACCCCGCAAGCTTAAATTGTCGAGGGTAGCCCTAGCCTGTGTTCACATCTTACCATTAATATTTACCACCTTTAGGAGCTCTATTTATAATATTCACCTTCCAATATTATTTCTCTTACCTATACATAGTACTTTATGTTTGAAAAAAAAAAGTGTTTACATTAGATTTATAGACACATATTACTTGTGTTTACATATAAATTTCTAACACTTATCATAGTTGATAATATGCTCACGTAACTTGATCATTAACCATAGTAAATTATTTTGGTATACAGCTGCAATGTGTTATTGCTAATTGCATTTGGCATAGCTGTCAATATGGTTTTATAGTCACAAATTTCGTATTACAACAACATTTTAGTTCCAGTAATTGGTTAAGTTGTGCCGCAGATTTCAAACTTGTAAGATTGACAAATAAAAAACAACAATTATGTTTCGATCTCAAGTAAGTATTCTTCATGTCTCCATATAAAATCATACCAGTCCAATACTATAAACTGCAATTTAAAATAAAAGATCGTTACAAATTCTCTATAATTTCTATTGGCATGTAAATCTCTAACAAGATAAAACATAATTAGAAAATATTGGACCTAAAATAAATATATGATCATGACTAAAACTTAATGACAACTAATTGAATTCCCCCATTTATTTCTTTCATTATGTCCAATTTTTTATTAGGTAAGTGTGTAATTTTAGATCACTCATCACCCTCTAACGCTTTAATTCACCGTGATTTTGGCATTTATATCGATAGCTGCATCTGGAGGTCGAAATAAAACATATCCAAATTATTTATGGAACCTCTTATATAATCTTTTATGTGTGCTATTTGAACCGTCTATCGATAATGAACATCTGTAATCTAATCTAATCTTGTAAATATATCACCATCTAGATTTTCCATCATCGGGATCGTGATGGCGCCTACTCCAGAAAGCTAGGCAAGTCAGCATATACAGTTCTAAAACATTAACTATTAACCAAACATAAATAAATAATAACTAAAACTAACAGATATAAAGTGAGGAAGATATATAACAATTTAAAAACTTTAATACATGACTACCCCAATGATCTGGTGTCACGATTCACGAATGTCTAAGAAGTTCAACAAATACTGGTTTAAAAGAAATACACCTGTTCTCGAAATGGAAGAGACAGGAAATCTGAAATAGGGGAAAAAGGGACTCTAGGGTCTGCGAACGCTAGCAGATCTACCTTGGGTCTCCCGTGGACTGAAGGCAGCAACCCAAAATCTACTCATGAGGTCCGACACCAAAATCTGCACACAAACTCGACCATGCATTCTCAGAACTCCGTCATCTCCAACTGCAACCTGCTTGGCACCACTGTGCCGCACTGTGTCCCAAAGGACAAGCAAATGAAGATCATTATACTGCCGATCTCTGATATGCTCAAATAATAAAGACCGAGCGACCATACAAGCTAGAACACGGCTAGGCTCAGAGACATCCAACCTTACGAACTGGTTGGCCGAAGCATGAACATCCAAAGCAAGCGGTATCTCACCGACTGGAATATATGCAAGGCTACCCATACTAGCCGACTTCCTACTCAAAGCATCGACCACCACATTGGCCTTTCCAAGATGATACAAGATAGTGATATCATAGTCTTTCAGTAGCTCCAACCACCTCCTCTTCTTCAAATTTAGTTCCTCTGCTTGAACAAATACTGCAAACTCTTGGGATCCATGAACACCTCACATGATACGCCATATAAATAATGCCTCCAAATCTTCAGCACGTGAACAATAGCTGCTAGCTCCAAATCATGAACTGGATAATTCTTCTCGTGAATCTTTAACTGTCGCAAAGCATATGCAATAACCTTGTAATTCTACATCAACACCGCACCAAGTCCAATACGAGAAGTGTCACAATATACTGTATATGGCCCTGAGCTTTTGGGCAACACCAACACTGACGTCGTAGTCAAAGTTATCTTGAGCTTCTAAATGCTCGTATCGCACTCGTCCGACCACTTGAACGAGGCACCCTTCTGGGTAAACCTAGTCATCGGGGCTGCTATAAATGAAAACCCCTCCACGAACCAACGGTAATAACCCGCCAAGCCCAAGAAACTCCGGATCTTTGTAGCTGATGTGGGTCTAGGCCAGTTCTTGACTGCATCAATCTTCCTAGGATCCACCTGAATACCCTCTGCTAATACAAAGTGACCCAAGAAAGCAACTGAACTCAACCAAAACTCACATTTCGAAAACTTAGCATACAATTGACTGTCTCTCAGAGTTTGAAGAACGACTCGAAGATGCTGCTCATGCTTTTCTTGGCTACGAGAGTAGATCAAAATATCATCAATGAAAACAATCATGAAGGCATCCAGATGGGGTTTGAACACTCGGTTCATCAAATCCATAAATGCTGCTGGGGCATTTGTCAACCTAAATTACATAACTAGGAACTCGTAATGCCCGTACCCAGTGCGAAAAGCTATCTTAGGGACATTGGACGCCTAATCCTCAACTGATGGTAACCAGATCTCAAATCAATCTTCAAAAATAACTTGGTACCTTGAAGATGATAAAAGAAAATCATCAATCCTCGGCAATGGATACTTGTTCTTGATGGTGACTTTGTTCAACTGTCGATAGTCTATACAAATCCTCATCGATCCATCCTTGTTCTTAACAAACAACACCGGTGCACCCAGGGCGAGACACTAGGTCTAATAAAGCTCTTATGAAGCAAATCTTACAGCTGCTCATTCAATTCTTTCAGCTCTGGCGGGGCCATACGATATGGCAGAATAGAATTAGGTTGGGTGCCCGGAGCCAAATCAATGTAAAAGTCGATATCCCTATCGGGTGGCATCCCCGACAGGTTTGCAGAAAATACCTTCGGAAACTCCAGAACAACTGGCATAGAATCAATAGAAGGAACCTCATCACTAGACTCACGAACATATGCCAAGTAAGCCAAACTCCCCCTTTTCGACCATACACTGAGCCTTTATATAAAAAATAACCCTACTGACAGATGAAAATCAGCAAAGTCGACCCCATTGGTCTCCAGTACTCCCATATTCCGTAGAACTTCATGACAAATGTCAAAATAATTATGGGGATCCTATGAAGATGTACCGTCGTAGGTAGTATTGAAAAGCTTGGTAAACGTGTCCAGTCTCCACAAGGCATCGAAAAACATAGCTGATCCATCACCGGTCTATGCTTTAACAACCGGTGGAACTACCCAACTGGCTAAGCTACTGAAGTATGAAACTGGGGAGCCATCTAATCCAGAGTGCGAGTAGCAGGAGTCTGTGCTCCTCCTCCAGTCTGAAAGACAGCTGGTGCTATAGGAAATATGCCTGCCTGAGTGACACTTTCCATAAGGCCCACTAGACGGACCAGTGCATCCTGGAGTATCGGGTGGCAATGAACCCCTCTGGAACCTGAGCTGCCCCTACTGGAACGGTCTGGGCTGGAACCTTATCCTCAAACTCTACATAAGGCTCCGCCGCTAGTGCTGTTGCTCGATCTCTGGGCTGAGCCCTGCCCCTGCCTCGGCCTCTAGCACGACCTTGACCTCTGCTCCTCGTAAGAGCTACCACTGGGGACTCGGGATGGTGGTCAGCTAATGAAGCGGTATGTGTTCTCGCCATCTACGAAGGAACAAAGTGGAAGTTCAATTAGCACTGAGAAATCAAATCGCACGACAGAAAAGAATAGAGGTAAAGTTTTCCTAAACTCTGTAGCCTCTAGGGATAAATACAGACGTCTCCGTACTGATCCCTCGGACTCTATCTTGTTCGTGAATTGTGAGACCTAGGAAACCTCGTGCTCTGATACCAACTCTGATGCTCGTACTTTACCTGTTGACAATTCAAACACCGAGTTACATATGCAATAATATCCTTCTTTATTTTCCTCCACCAATAACAAGTCCTGATAGATCTTGGCGGCGCCCGGATGAATAGAATACTGGGAATTATGGGCTTCGTGAGTAGATTTTGGATTGCTGCCTTCAGTCCACGGGAGACCCAAGATAGATTTACCGGCATTCACAGACCTGGAGTCCCCCTTTCCCCTATTTTAGATTTCCTGTCTCTTACATTTCGAGAACAAATGTATTTCTTTTAAACCAGGATTTGTAGAACTTCTTATACATTCGTGAATTGTGACACCAGATCATTGAGGGTAGTCATGTATTAAAGTTTTTGAACTGTTATATAACTTCCGCACTTATATTTGTTAGTTTTAGTTATTATTTATTTCTATTTTGGTTAATAATTAATATGTTAGAACTGTATCTGTTGGCTTGCCTAGATTTCTGGAGTAGACACCATCACGATCCCAACGGTAAAAAATACGGGTTGTGACAAATATGTTTAAGTTTAGAAGCTCAACCTTCATTCTCACGTAATATTTCTAGTCTTGAAATATTCTGTATAACTTTGTTTTTCATTTTACTAAGTTTCTTTCTATTATAAATATAACATCCTGACAGTACTTCTCCATTTCATTCAATGTTTTTGAAAAACATATTTTTTCTTAAAAAGCTAATTCCAACGTAGTACTATTTCTCACAAGTGTTTTCTATATAATAAATTTTATTATTGTAAACTGTTTATCCGTAAAATGGTATAGTTGAATTTATACGTGGTTTCTAGACAAATGAATTAACTCAATCCTGAAGTAATGAAATAATTGAAGAAATGTAATACTTAGCCTCGATATGAAGATGAAATAGCATAAATAGTTATTTCGAGCGCAACAATAGTAAGAACCAAAAAATAAGATGACACAGTTATATGGAGCTTAGAATAGATTTTAGTACCAGTTTTTCCAGGAAAATTATCTTTGCTATAATGATAATAGAGCTCACTATTTATAGCTACGGCTAGGGAACGAGGTCCTAGGATCGTGCCCTTCTTTAATTTCAATTATGAGGGTCATTGATGAATATGTAATGGTGAGCATAAATGCTAAATTCCTCATAACAGGCAGTGTACTTAATACTGTGGATTATTCTTCATTAATGTCACCGGGTGGAGGGTATTTATTGCCTCTTTGTGAATATTATTCCTTCCGGTACCAAATGAGTTAATTGCCTTTGGTTTCACGTATCGTTATTTTAAACGGTCACGTAAAATAACATATTTTACCCTATACAGATAGTCTCCCTGCTTTCCGTTGACATAGTCTTGTGTTACGTGGAAGTTGGTAGAAATACTCCTTTGGCGGGAATTGCTATGATTCCTTCTGATGGCTTCTGACGGTTGATTAGACGCATGTCTCTCTGCATTTCATGGCCTGAACATGCATCATCTCATGATTCAATACTTTTTCCGGTTATCGAGGTAATCATAGCCATGAATTTAGCCATCAAAACCTTTACTTATACCCATCAACCTTCCTCATTCATATTCCATAATTTTTCCAGCTATCTAATATCTTCTCTATTTTTCTTTAACCTTTCTTTAACTCCCTTCAAACGAAAAATCTTTTCTTTCATCCAAACGGTTTCTTCTTCAAAGGACGCCAGTACTTTAAAGGGCAAGAGCAAAGCCAAGGACATTGTTCCTACAACAGTAAAATTCAATTATCCCTAGAAGTCTTGTTACAAAAAAAGACTTTGAAGAGAAATTCCCTTCGGCTATTCCCCGTATGTGGGCCGTTGGCAGATACTATTTTTCCCATCCATCTTAACCATATTCTGTTGTGAAAGAAGATTGCCGCTATACTAATTTGGACATTGTTGCTCCTGATCTAACAGAGCGAGTAACTCTACCCAGGAAGGGTTTTACATATTTTTACATGTATTCTTTTACTTTGGGTGCATTATTTTGAGCAGAAAGCTTGACTCCGTTATTGTAGAGTTTTTCCCCCACTACTAAGTGTGTTTGACATAAGTAAGTCCTTCTGCGTGAAAGACGACTGCCTGTCTTCGGCTCTTGTGCCAAGAAATTAGAGAGGAGCTATCTTTAGCTCATGTGATGAATTTCTATTATCCCAAAATCTTTTGTGGGGGAATGATAAATTTCCGCATATGCGGCCACCATGCTCTATTATCTAGCATGGATAATGATAACAACCTTGAGTGTTTGGAACTATTCATTGCAGTTGCTACCGATGACATCATTCCGGCAACGACTTCATCCTTTCTGGGATCATAGAACCGCACTCGTAAGTTCCTTGTTCAATGTTCCTTTCATTAGAGATTTTTTTGTACTCGCATTAATCCTCCGTTTTTCAGCTATTTTAGCAACTCGATGGGTTCCACCTAGGGTTGAAGGCTTGGACCGGTAGGTCCAAAAAATCTTCGACGTCACTATGCCCAAAACCTATACGTGGAAAGAACTGGCCCTTAAATATGGGTTGAAGGACAAAATCATGGTAACTTAGACTCACCTTGTTTAGCTTTTTACATGAAGAAATTGATTGATCCTTTCTTCCTTTTTTTATGAAATCAGGTCAATCCGAGGGCCCGATTATCGTCCCTGTGGAGGATGTTTTGGCTAACCCCGTTAATGGGGTGAGGCTGCTTCAGGACGCACTTACTCGAACAGGTGTCTCCAGGATTGCTTCGGGTACAAGTGTTTTATCATGGAGTCCTCGGCTGGAGAACAAGCAACCAAAATGAAGGTGTTCCTCCGCAGCCGAGGTAAATAATAAGAGGGCAAATACTATTTCCCCCGAGTCATTTTTGAAAGTTATGGTGACTAGCCTTTCTCTCGGGCCGATCATAAACACCATGATGATCGATAATGATGGAGAAGCTAGTGATAAGGGAGCTTCTCTACATATAAGACGATGATCCTTATCATCTCAACATGATGCTCAACCTATTGAGTTAGTTACACCAACCGAGGACGATGTCTCGGTGCTCTAGGGGGATTTTGAAATGGTAAAGAATGCCAATTCTCACTGCCTAATCCCAATCACCGCACCCAGTATCATGAGGCTGAGTATCGGGCCCCTACCGTTTCGATTGATGAGCAACCAACAACCAGCACTTCGTTCCCTGTAACTTCTTCTCATTCATCACTACCATCAGCTTCATCTCCTTCAGTAACTCGTCCATCAGTAACTGCTACATCATCTCTACCGATCGCACATGACCAAGATTAAAATATTCCTTTTCCCAGTCCCCAGTTCATGGGAATTTGCGGCAAAATTATGCTGCCCTTCTAAAGATCCATGTCACACCTCTTTTTTATGGCGCTTACACCCCAGCGAAGGGATATAAAAAAAAAAATCCAATTAAAGGACGGTCGGAACGAGATTAGTTATTTAAAAGTTTCAGAGTCGCCACTTGAGAATATAATGGTGTCTCAAGTCACCGAGTTAATCCCGAACCGAGGAAAGTTTGACTCTGTTACAGTCTTCGAACAAGAAATCCTAGGTAAGGAATTCTATTAATCCGGGAGAAGGTGTTAGGCATTCCCGAATTCCGTGGTTCTAGCACGGTCGCTTCAACTGTTGTATTTTGATTTTATCTGATTTTATTACATGCTAATTTATGTGCTTTTATTTATAAACTTTT
>MU676733.1:186519-231052 GCA_026770625.1 Nicotiana glauca | reverse complement strand
TTGCCTTGAATCAATTAAATAGGAAACTGAACCTTAAACTTAATTACAACAAGCTTCAGTTATACTAAATGCAAAACTTATATAAGCCTGAGGAAAAAAAAAATTAAAGCAGCTTAGTAGTCTATAGCACCAACAGTGTTAGTTACTAAGTCGATGCTAATATATACTAGCTCAAATGCAATTCATGGCTATGCATCACAAGTAGCAACAAACACATATGCAGCTTCATATGGAAGCACATTGTCGCATTTTTGCAGGGATTATAGAATCTGAACTGATGCACATCAAAGCACTAGTGAAGCAATATATGTATGTATTCAGGATTTTTTTTTAATTCAGAGTTGACATACATTATAATGTGCAATTAGTTCTACACTGATTAACACCAAGGTCTATAGTAAAGGCCAGTTATTGCAACCTCAAAACAATCCAAATCTAAACAATTACCATCACTAATCAGAATTTACATGGCTTTCAACTTAAAATTACATCAGAACCTATTTAAAATAACAGAGGGAGGATTTTACTATATATGTCAAGTTGTGAAAACTTCAGCAAGGTTCAAATATACCTGGAATTGAAAATTGCAAAAGAAGGAAGATGAGTATCACAGTACTAATAGCAGCAACATCAATCAACACTGAATTTTCTCTTAAACTTGAAATCCCTTATGCAACGAATGGAACAGTATATTTTTTTTGCTGATTTCTGCAGGTTCTTCTTTTTCTGTTTTTTGAAGTGTATTAATTCTAAGTTTGAATAACAGGAGTGATTTTTCAGAACCTTCTCCCTTTTTTTCAAGGCATTTGCATGCCATTTATAGGCAACCCCGGAGGGCTCCTCAGAGTTTTAATTTTCTTTTTAGTCCTTTTGTTAAAATTTTAATTTGGTCCCTTAACTTATGACTTGTTATTCACGTAAGTTCAGTATTTTTACTGAGTATCACAATATAGTCTATTCTAGAAGGATCTCTTCCTATTCTAATTCCTCTAATACCCCTCCCCTGCTTTTGAAATTACCACAGCGTGACAACAATACCCTTTCCCATGCCCAAATTGCCCTTATAATGTTCTGAATATTACACAGCAAGCATTATTGATTCTCCCTCTATACCGAGTTTAAACAATTCTCTACACTTCAGCTATAACCAAACGATCAAAGTCTAAGCAACCCTTTAACTATTTGTGAAGGCTAAAGCTACTGAATGAACTAAGCTAATTATAACTACTGGTTTAAGATTTTACTAACTCTAAAGAAAAGAGATGAAGCAGAAGAAAAGAATATAACTAAGAACAGAAAATTTGTATAAATTAACATGAGGTTCTTACCGCTTTTCGCATGGCCTTGAATTACTGTTTTTTTGGTAAAATTCTTCGAAATTCTTGATAGAATCCTTTGAGATTCTTGACACGTAACATACTGAACCATGTGTTTTCCAAAGGAACGCACATGGTTAAGTATGTTGCGGTCAAGAATCAGGAGGATTAAAATGATCTTCAGTAAGCAGAAAGTTTTGAATCCATATTTGAGTGGTTCTGGCTATATTCGAGCCAAGAAACCACTATATTAAGGTAGAGGAGGTCGAGGCGATGCTATGGTGTGAAAATAGATTAATTTGGCATATTTAGTGTTCGCCGGAGTAAGGTTCCGGCGACACAAAATACTATATTCGAGGGCTTAGGGAATGATTTGAAGAAAAAGACTGATGGGAGTGGAGAGAGGATGGTGAGGGCTATTTATGGTGTTATTTTGGTGAGCATCGGCGTTAGTAGCGACTCCCGCCGGCGAGACAGTCCGGCGAGAGCTTGTACGAGGAAGGAGATGCTTCTGTCTCTAAAGTCTTCAGAGACGACGATATATACATGTATCATGTCTCTTCAGTTCTCAGCCGTTGGATCATGTTAATTAGACGGTCGAGATTTAATTATCCAAACGACGTCGTTTTGTTTAAATCACGCTTAGTCTCGTCCGTTTGATCAAGCGAGACGGACGGCTGTGATCACTCAACTTAAACGACGTCGTTTTATATATAAAAGCACCGCTTCATCTGATCCGTTGATTAGCTGAATCAACGGCCCAGATTGTTTAAAGCCTAAACGGCGTCGTTTGGTTGTAAGACTGGGTTGGGCGAACTGTATCACACTTTGGGCCTGGTCCGTTATTTGCATTACATGCATCTCTTAACATTTGGCCCAAGTTTTATATTGTATTTGTATTTTAGTATTTTGCTTTGTTTTTGTATCTTTCAATTTTGTATTTATTTTATTATTTATTATATATTTTTTCTGATGTATTTTATTATTTATATTTATTTTATTATTATTATTTTATATTTATTTTCCAAATTTCCTAGTATTTGTTCTATAATTTTTTAATGGCATTTTCCTAATTAATTCCCTTTTTATCTTCATTCATCCAATTAACCAACACTGGTATTTCACACGAGTCACAAATATTGTAACCAAAAGTTATTTATTTTGATCTTGAAATTCTTTTACTTGGGGTAAAAATCACGTGCTCACAATCCACAAAGGAGTAGGAATGTTATTCTTTCGATCTTTACCGGATGCAATTTGCTATCTCAACCGGTGGAACTTGCTAATTACATGAAGCCTTTGGCTTCAGAGAAATATTGGGAAAAGATTCAGGCACTCTCGGGAGAGTGCTTGTTGAACACGCCATGCACAATGCCACAACAGTACATTTCTTATTTTCTTTGTTATTTCTTCTATTTTTGCATAACATATCCTGAGTTTTGTCTTTCCTGCTTTGTAGGCCAACTTTCTTGCTTCCGAGGGCCTTCAGAGGTTGATTCATGAAAATAACGAAATTACCTCTGTACGAGATTAGCTTTTGGCAGAGCGGGAGTAAAGTGTCGCTCGCCTCTCTCAAAATTGGAAGTCAAAGCCACTAGGGCATTGTATTGGAGGCTCATTTGCAGCAAAACGAGTAAGAAGTGGAAACCCTTAGCCAAGAGATCGCCCCACTGAGGGTTCAATTTGAAGTGGCTGAGGCCAAATGGATTAAAAGTTCATAATGTCGTTCTTGCTGCATCCAATAGTAAGGCTCCCTCCGCTGAAAGTTCGACCAATTTAGAGGTAGCTTTGAATTTGAATACTGAAGAGCTTGCTGCTGCGGGGATGAAATATGCCCAGTTGGAGAAGAAGTATTAGAATACTAACGAGTATAACAGGTTCTTGAGCTCAACTGTTCGTGACCTTGATGTTAGCCTCTGGTCTGTAAGATTCACCTGGGAAGACCTTTCTGCCGAGGTAACCTAACTCAAAAAAGAACTTAAGCGCCAAGCGGTTTCCGTTATTGTTGAGAAAACTTATGCTATGTACATCACGAGGAGAAAAACCTTGGAAGAAACAATGATGGTATCATAAACTTTGATGCTAAAATTGCTAAGGCCTATGAGCTTGAGTTAGCTGCTAAAAGTGGTCTCCCAGAAGAGCGTGATGCATCTGATTCTTTTGGTTCCAGTTCTGAGTTCTCGGGAATTGAAGAGGAACCAGAAGATAATGTTGCGGGCCCAAATGATGAAGGCCAAAATGTTGAGCCATCGGTGGATCTATCTACTCCCCTTGGGGCGCGGACACTTCTCTTCCTTCGGGTTCTGGAGATGCAACAGTTTAGCTTTTCCATTCTTTTCCCAAATTTTGTACTTGTGCTATTTTTGGCATGTTTATTGTAAATAAAACATCTTTTTTGCATGTATCTTTCTACGTTCTTTTGTTTGCTAGTTTTAACTTTGCATTCTTTTTTTTTTTGCTTAAGTGTTTTTCGCAAGTTTTACTATTTGCGTATGATTATACAAGGCCTTGGTTGTATTTTTCCCCAAAAGTATCTGTATTTTGGGCATAAATTCATCCAAAATCATCCCATTAATGAGGGTTTCTATAAGTATTTGTGCAAGTTTTCTTTTTGCGTCTTTTCGTATAAGGCTTCGGGTGTTTTTTTCCGAACGACATTTTAATTCCGGGCATAAATTCTTCCAAAATCAAACTTTTAACGTGAGAGTATTTATAAGAGAGGGCCCTTTATGTTTACGGTGCTCTTAAAGAGGACGTATCCTTTTCGTTACAACACTAGCATTTGAAGTACTTGTTTAACTTTCAAATGACAAAGTTAATTAATCGTTTAGACAAGAAACAAGATAAAAAAAGGATTTCATTTTATTCCTTCTATTTCCAAAAAGTACATAAGCATTTGTTATGCTGAAAAAGAAATTGCCATTAGCTGCGGCTAAATTGTACAACTTATTTTAGTGAAGAATGCAAATTGGAGCACTTGAAGTCTTTCACCCTCAAAGATTCCAATAATGAATTTCTAGATAATGCTTGACTCGGTAACACACTTTGCTTTCCCTTAGAAATTTATGCTATCGACCAAACGACTATCTAACGACCCTCTAGTGATTTGAACTTGTGAACGGTCGGGTAACCTTCGTATGATAGCAAACTTAACTTCCTGATGGTAATTTTTCTATCGAACCAAAGATTATCTAACCATCCCCGAGTAACTCTTTGCTTGTGTGCCTTGTTATAAAAGTTCTTATTATTGCTGTTGAAGTTTTCTATTACTGCCTCGCTAGAAACCTTGCCAGAAACCCAATTAGGATAGAAACTGAACGGAGGCAAAAAGAGTCCAGCAGATGCTTTCAGTTCAGTTGATGCTCATCAGCAATAACATCTTTTGAGGTGTGCCAAGTTCCAGTTGCTGGGAAACTTTTCTCCATCTTGATTCTCCAATTCATACGAACCTTTTCCATTTACAGCTAAAATCCTGTAGGGGCCTTCCCATGTTGGACCTAGCTTCCCTGTGTTGAGCTCCCGAGTGTTTTGAGTTACTTTCCTTAAGACCAAATCACCTACTTTGAATTAATGGAGGTTGGCTATTCGATTATAGTATCGTTCCATTCTCTGCTTTTGGGCTGCCATTCTTACAAGCGCCAAGTCCCTACGCTCATCGAGTAGCTCCAAGCTAACTAACATTGTTTCATTATTTGATTCTTCATCTGCCTGGAATATCTCAAGGTGGGTTCTCCTACTTCCACCGGGATAAAGGCTCCTGCCCCGTACATAAGGGAAAAAAGAGTTTTTTCTTTTCTCGATTTGGCCGCTGTTCAGTATGACCATAAAACCTCGGGTAATTCCTCGGGCCATTAACTTAGCCGCTTCCAACCTTTTATTGAGGTTTGTATAATGACTCCGTTCATTGATTCTGCTTGACCATTTGCGCTTGGATGGTAAGGTGAAGAGGTGATCCACTTTATTTTCAAATCATTGCAGAAGATTTTGATTTTTGTGCTAAAAAATTATGGCACATTATCAAATGGTGTCTCTTTTGGTATTTCGAACCTGCAAATTGTATTTTCCCATAAGAAATCCACCACCTTACATTCGTCAATCTTCTGATAAGGACATGCTTCCACCCACTTAGAAAAATAGTCAATCAAAATCAAAAGAAATCATTACCGGGAGCAGGCGACATTGGTCCGACGATGTCCATTACCCATTTCCTGAATGACCACGGGGACAGACCGACGGTAGTGGTTCAGCCAATTGATATACCAGCGGTGCGTAGCATTGACACTTATCACATTTTTGTATAAAGGCTTTGTCGTCTTGTTCCATGCGGGGCAGATAATATCTTGCCCTTACCAGTTTTAGCACTAAGGAATATGTTCCCGAATGATTGCCGCATATCCTTCGTGGACTTCTCGTATAACATAGTTAGCTTTAGATGCCTCCAAGAATCAGGCCAGTGGGCCTTGGAAAGATTTTCTGTATAGTTGGCCTCTCTTTAAACTATATCGTGCTGCTTTGGCATGCAGCGCCCAGGACGCTTTGGAGTCTTTGAGCAGCTTCCCATGCTCGAGATAATTGATGATTTCGTTCCTCCATTTCCAGACCAAATTAATCGAATTTACCTCATAGTAGCGATTTGCATCCAGGACCGAGTGCATCAGTTGTACTATCATCCCGGACTCTTATCCCTTCATTTCCATCGATGAACCAAGCTTAGCTAATGCATCTACTTTTGCATTTTCTTCCCTCGGGACATGAGTGATCGACCACTCCCAAAATTGACCCAACAAAGCCTGGACCTTTACCACATATTTTTCCATTCACCCCTCTTTGGTTTCCAAGATTTCATAGACTTCATTTACCACCAACTGTGAGTCGCATTTGATTTATATGACCTTGGAATCTAGTCCCCATGCCTGTTCAAGCCCTCCAATCAAACTTTTCATACTCTACTTCATTGTTGATTAAAGGGACCATCGTGATGGTTTGCCTTAGGGATTCCCCCGAAGGCGTGATTAATAATATACCAAGCCCAGACTCTTTTACGTTGAAAGCTCCGTCTGTAAATAAGGTCCAAACCCCCGATGTCGATTCTGACACCATTACTCCCTCTTTGTTTTCCAAAGGTAGTAATCCTGGACTGAAATTGGGCACGAAGTCACCCAAGAATTTTATTCTAGCCCTCGGTTTATATTCTACGTCAAATTCACTTATTTTGATGGCCTATTTGGCCAACCTACCCGAGGGCTCGGGTTTGTGAAGGATGTTCCACAAAGGAAAAGTTGTCACTACGGCTATCGGGTGACATTAAAAATAGGGCCCCAGCTTTCGAGTAGCGACTACGAGAGCTAAGGACAGTTTTTTCAAATATGGAAAGCAAGTTTATGCTCCCATTAAAATTTTACTGACATAATAAATGTAGTTTGCATACATTCGTCCTCACGAACTAAAATCTCACTTACTGTGACTTCTGAGACTGTAAGGTAGACTAACATTGTTTCACTTTCCTTTTCATTTGAAAGTAATTGAGGGCTAGATAAGTACCTTTTCAAATCTCTCAAAGCCTGCTGGCATTCTGGGGTCCATTCAAAGTTGTTTTTCTTTTTGGGCAGTGCGAAGAAACGATGATATTTTTCTGATAACAAGGAAATGAACCTGCTCAAAGCTGCCAATCTCCCTGTGAGCCTTTGAACTTCCTTCACACTTGATAGTTGGACCAGGATGTCTTCGATGGCCTTGATCTTATCGGGGTTTACCTCAATTCCCCTTTACGATACAAAAAAGCCCAAAAAAACATTCCAGAGCTGACTCCGAATGTGTATTTCTCAGGGTTAAGCTTTATATTATGCTTTCTCGGGATGTAAAACGTTTTTTGCAGATGCTTAAGGTGATAATATGCATTCAAATACTTAACGATCATGCCATTTATAAAACTTCCATAGTTTTTCCTATTTGTTTTTTAATCATCTTGTTCACGAGCCGCTGAGGCTCCGGAATTTTTCAACCCAAAAGGCATCATATTATAGCAATATGTGCCAACATTTGTTATGAATGAAGTTTTTTCCTGATCTTTTGAGTTCATCTTAATTTGGTTGTATGTGGAATAAGCATTGAGGAAACTCATTAATTCGTGCCCCGCCGTCGCATCGATCATTTGATTGATGTTTGGCAGTGGGGACAAGTCTTTTGGAATGCCTAATTCAACTCTTTAGAATCTACACACACGCGAAATTTATTTTTCTTCTTAGGAACTATGACTAGAGTAGTTAGCTAGTCTGGATACTTTACCTCTCGGATTGAACCATTATTAAGTAAGCGAGTTACCTCTTCTTTGATGAATTTATTCATGGTTTCCACAATAGAGTGTTTATTTTGTTTTACCGGAGGTATGTTGGGATCCAAACTTAACTCGTGTACGGATACCTCCATCGGTATACCTATCATATCTGCATGCGACCATGCAAAACAGTCAGCATTATATTCAATAAATTCAATAAAGCCAGACCTGAGCTTGGGGTACAGTCCTGTCCATAAGTGAAATTTTCTTTCTATGAACTCTTCGAATAATGCAACTTGCTCAAGCTCTTCTCCTTGAATTTTGTTGCATTCGTCTTTTCTGGAACGTGGAAATACTTTGGTACCTGATAAGATTTGATTGCTTGTACCCCCAGGCTAGCTTTATCCAATTTGGGAGTAGGCACCGATTCCTGCAGTTGCTATGCCATGTGTTCCTTCCTTTTGCTACTGGAGATCGAAATTGCATTCATCTCCCTTGCTGCCGGTTTGTCACCCCTTATCCGTTTCACTCCTTGGGGCATTAGAAACTTCAGCAATTGATGATATGTTGATGGTACTGCTTTCATCTTGTGCAACCATGGTCTTCCCATAATAATCTTATATCCCATATCACAATCTACCACTATAAAAGTATTTTTTTTATCAGTCCTTCCGCTTTCGTGGGCAACAAAATCACTCCTTGGATTGTCATGCTCGCGAGGTTGAATTCGGCGAGGAGTTTTGTGGTAGGAATGATGCTTCTAGTGAGTTTAGCTTGCTCCAATACTCTCCATTGTATGGCATTGGATGATCTTCCTTGATCCATTAGAACACATTTAATTTTAAAGTCTAGCAGATTTAAAGAAATTACTAGTGCGTCGTTATGCTGTAGCAGTAATCCGTTTGCGCCCTTCTCCGTGAATGTGATATCATCTTCGGCGACTTATCGGATCCTTTTGCTATGGGTTATTGATAATTTAATCTTTTTTGCTGCCGAAAAGGTGACTGTGTTGATCTCGTTCCTCTCGAAGATCATGTGGATCGTCTGGGGGAGGGGGGGTCTTCCCCTGCTTTCGAGGGTTCTGCATAGTCCCAGTTGCGACCATAATTGTTCTTAGCCCGGTCACTAAAGAATTCTTTAAGATGACCATTCTTTAATAGTGTCGCCACTTATTCCCGGAGATGTCGGCAGTCCCAGTCCGGTGTCCATTCATCCTGTGGTATTCACACCACAAGTTGGGATCCCTTTGGCTGGGATTGGATCTCATCGGATTCGAAAACCGTGCTTCTTTGATGTTTCTCATAACTGATACTAAAACTACTACGCTGACAGTGAAATTATATTATGACAGCCTGGGTTAGGGAGTATCCCATGTACCTGACTCTTCCTTGTCCTGCAACAATCTATAATTTCGACCGCGATCAGACCTTCTGTCGATAGTGAATTTATTTGTTGATCGGAAACCTTTGCTTATGCCTTCGGCCCATTTGTAAGGTAAAAACCGACTTCTCGAAGACCGTCTGTCAGTGCTGAAGTCATCTTTTGGTCTTTCTTTATTCTTCTCCTGTCCCTTAGCAGACGACGAGAAACCAACCTGATCATCTTCAATCTTTATCTAACTCGTATCGGTTGTAACATCTTCCCAAGTAGTTGCTTGGAACTCAAGTGAACTCTCCTTCAGTTTTCGTGAAGCGTCTGAACTTCTCGAATTCAGTCCTTTGGTGAATGTTTCAGCCGCTCGTTCATCTGGAATACCCGGGAGCAACATCCTCTCCTTTTAGAACCTGGTAACTAATTCTCGCAGCAACTCGCATTCTCCTTGTTCAATTTTGAATATGTCAACCTTCCGGGCATGTACCTTTATGGCTAAGACATGAGCCTTAATAAAAGAATCCGCGAGCATTTCATAGGAATCTATGGAAAGCTCGGGTAACAATGAATACCTTGTCAAAGCTCCCCTCATGAGAGTCTCTCCAAATTTCTTCAGCAAAACATATTCAATCTCGTAAGGAGCTAAATCATTCCCTTTTACCGCCGTTGTATAGGTGATAATATGCTCCTGAGGGTCTGACGTTCCATGATTCTTTGGCACGTCAGGAATTTTAAATAGCTTCAGGATTGACTTCGGTGTCGTGCTCGTTTTGTATGACAATTGAGTATACTTCTTCGAGTCTAGACCTTTCAGCACCGGTGGTGCGCTCGAAATTTGGTCCGTGCGGGCGTTCACTTCTCTTATATATTGTAAAAGTTCATTATTGAAAGGATTGTTTTCATTATTGGGGCCAGATCCGCTCCCCACAGCTCCATCGGAGCCAACCTTAGCCCTCAGGGTATTGTTGTCGACCCTTTTAGTTGTTTGATTTGTGGGAACACCGGGAGGATCTAGATCTCCTCTATTTGTGTTATTGGAAGCCCCCGATAACACTTATTTCAATTCCATCATAACCTTATCCTACCGTGTGAGATGACCCAAAATAATTGCTTGTTGCTCTTATAGGACCCTAACGCATCAACAACATGCTCCTCTTTAGCATCATCAGGAGTTGCCTCCTGAACATGTCACGGGTATCTCCTATCGCGGACCGGCGTGGAATCGTTCCCCTCATTGTTTGTCACTGATTGAATCCTCGAAATGAGGTTGATCTCCTCGAACCTCAGGATTGTGTGCATTATTAACACCGTTATCTGCCATTTCTTATGATTTTTTCTAAGATAAATAATAAAAATACGTTAGTAAAAGAGGCAAGGATCAACTTAATTAGACGACTGTCTAGGCTCCACGGTGGGCACCAAACTGTTTACCCGTAAAATAATATAGTTAAATTTATACATGATTTCTAAACAAGTGAATTAACTCGATCCTGAAATTATGAAATAACTGAACAATATGTAATACTTAGCCTCGATGTTAAGATAACGCATAAATAGTGATTTCGGGCGCAACAATAGTAAGAACCAAAAAATAGAAAGACAAAGTTGTATAGAGCTTAGAATAGATTATAGTATCAGTTTTGCCAGAAAAATCATCTCTATCACAATGATAACAGAGTTCACTATTTATAGCTACGTCTAGGGAACGAGGTCCTAGGATGGTGCCCTTCTTTCAATTATGAGGGTCATTGATGAAGATGTAACGGTGAGCATAAATGCCAAATTCCTCGTAGCAGGCAGTGTACTCAATGCTATGGAATATTCTTCATTAATGCCATCGGGCGGTGAATATTTACTGCCTCTTTATGAAATCATTCCTTCCGGTACCAAATAAAATAATTGCCTTCGATTTCACGTGTCATTCTTTTAAACGGCCTCCTTGCATAGCATATTTTACCCCATACATAAATCTTACACCAAAACCATCCGTAAGCATCACCTTTTTGGTGGCTATCGAACATAAAGTTACACCGGCCTAAACTGTAGATGATGTATTATTCAGAGAATAATGAAGCACCGGAATCAATTGAATGATATATATACCTTGACAGGCTACAGAAAATAATGGAGAATTAGCTGTCAGATGAGTTCCTACAACATGGCGTTATAATTATGTTAAGGGGTCTAAAACATAAATTGTTTATTAAGTATATGTTTGTTATTAAAATTAAATTGACAGGTTATGAGTGAATAATTATGATGGTCTGTGCCGAGCAGGTCTACTTACATAGCACATAAACAAAACCAAAAAGGAAGAGCAAATAATTGTACTTAAACTTTAGGGCCTGCAAAATACCACATTTATTTTTGAACATAACATTAATATGTAGGAAATCATTAGTGCTATCAGACAATTTTATCGTAGATTTTGGGATTATCATGTTAAAATTTTGCCAATTATTTCCCTTTAGGCCATCATTGATAATTTGACAAGTTGTCAAAAACTATATGGAAGTTGTTCAAAGGTGGTTTCCTCGTACTATAATACAAGCCTTCGACCTTCCTCTTTCATTAGGTTTTATCATCAACAAGCAGCTCATACTCCAAGAGTTGCTCTTTACAAGTTACGATTTTCATTGTTTTATCAAAATAATGATTAAATCCAGATTTTAAAATAAGTTATGCTTCATTTAAAAAAAAATATATATATGTGTGTATTTTGTGTGGATATGCACCTATAATGTATCATTGTTTACTGTTGTGATGGTTTTCCAAAACAAAGTGTTGCAGCTGGCCTAATTCTTAGTTGTGTTTTCTTTTTCCATTTAAAGACGTATCACGACCCATTTTCTGAACAAGTCGTGATCGGTACCCGATCACTAAATATGACCGAACGAATCATCTGCACTTATCAAGTTTATTATAACCTCAAACTTTTATATGCAACAAGGCAATACTTTAATCAAATACTTTTAATTAATTTAAATATCTAAAATAAACCAACTCCAAAACTTTATCGTAGTAACCACTGAAATACTGCTAAACTATTATAAAAAAACAACTGAATCTAACCCCTCGGTTGTGTCTATGAAGCCTCTATTGATAAATTGATGCACTGCTCAGGACATGAGATTGCCTGGCTAGTTCTCCAAGTAAACAATGAAATAACTAAACGAAGATGACTCAAAGGAATACTCCACGAAAAAAAAAGCGAAGCTCACCAATAGTAGTGGAAGAGAGGTAAGTCCTAACCAGTAGTTGGCTCTCCTACAAACCCGGTTCCTACGTTGTACCCAGACCAACATAGATTTGCAAAAGAGAGCGTCAGTATCGTCCATTGTACTCAATGAGTCTTAATGACAGGGGACGAAACTTTAATAAAATATATATTACAAGCAAATATTCTAAATGCATGAATATAAAGCTTCTAAGAATAATTCTAAAATGATTGCATAATAGCAGCTTATGAATATTCTAAAAGAAATTCTTTTCATTGCTTTCTTATAAACAAAATACTTCACTTTATACTTCGGGAGTTCCAACTATCCTGACTTATTTCTGTCTTAGTCACTATGTGATTGGCACATGTTCGATCCCAACTTGATCGAATAGGCCCAATCCACGAGGCGCCACTCACTTCATGGTTCTCAAAGCTCATATATCATACCTTAGACTGACTAAGTAAATTCTCAGCAACGAGACCCTTAACTCGTGTGCTCCCTACTTTGGCACAAGTAGTTTCAGAAAGTCAATGCTTTGGTCAGTACTGTCGGCCTGGATAATGACCCCTTCTCAGAATAAAAGATACTCCCAAAAATCTTATCTTTCTGTAAATTCTTCTTGTGACTTTTCAAGTCTAAATGTTGTTTGAAAGTGATTTATCATTATTCATAATAATATTCTTGAGTGTATGCATAGCATAAGCATAAAATAAAATTACTCAAAATATTTCAATAAGTTCTATCTAACTCTTCAAACTTTAGCATATAAGATCATGTAATAAAATATAAAAATATAAAAAATAGACGATTATACTTCTCGAGTAAAATATATAAGCTTTAACTAGAATATACTTAGTCAACATGTATTCACTCGTTCCAATTAAGTATATTTTGACTCTTTAAAGCACTTTATCAAATACTTTGTGGGCATTTTTTGCGAGTAGAACCACTTTAGTATCTCACCTCAATTTCTCCTTTCAAGCAACAATGTACGTTCTAATTCTTGTATTCAACTCAACGATCAAATACTACAATAATAAGTCATAATAAGTATCCAACTTCCCAAACGTATTAATCTTTTGTCAACTCTAAGAACTTTAGGTTAAACATTTAAATTTCTATGTTTTGGGGTGAGGCCTTGTTCTAGAAATTCTTTACTACCTCTAACAACCTTAACCCATTATAGCAATCCAATAAAGTAAAAAATTTACCTTGTAACACCAAAAACTTAACTTGTATTTGATGGGTGTTCTTGATATTTTGTAAAACTTTCCTATGAATTTACCCATTAGAGTGTTAGATTCTAGTATATAACGATGTTATAGCTTATAATCTCATAAAAAGGATGAGCTCAATCGTGGCTTAAAGAAGGTCCGAAGTAGTTGAGAAGCAACACTGCCTCTGTTTCTTGCTCCTTGATTTTTTTTTTACTATGTTGAATTCTTTGCAAGTATTTTTCAGCCCTTGTTTCTCGTTCCTCCAAAGGATTTAAGCCTTTTTGCCTCTAGCATGACTACAGAATACTTGGTTCTATTTTGTTTAAGGTTTTAAGCCTTTTGTTTTCCAACATCCCATTTTATGGGTTTTAGGCCTTTTTCCTTTTTTTTTTCTTTAACTTAACTGATAATTAATGATACCAACTTTTAATAATTAATAATATTAAAATTATTACTATTCCCCATTTGTATATCCAATTAATTATGAATAGAGAAGTAACTCAAAAGTCAATAACAAGGATTTAAATCCGTAATAGAAGTATAATACTTATGCACTCAGGGTAAGATTGAACAAAATTTAAATTCAATAATTAGTGTATATTGAAACTTTTATAGATTTGAGGAGTGTTACAATCTTCCCTCCTTAAAAACATTCGTCCTTGAATGCTGCTAGAAGTACTCAGTTGAACTTCTTAAGTTTTCTTAGCACTACTTACTTTCCCAAGGGACACAAAATTTTGGCTCTCCCTAAATTTTCAAAAGTTTCGGCAGAGTCTCCCCTGTAAATTGGACTATCCAAAAAAAAAATATCTCTGTCACCAATACCACAACTACACCAACAACAACTAAATATACTATAACAAGTCATTCATATGTACAATACACAACTCATAGACTAATTACTCACAATCTGGCAAGGAGATACCATAATAACCAACCAAAATCTAAAGCACAACACTTCAACAACAAGTAAATAACTTTAATGCCTTAAATTCACTCTAGCATTGCATTAAATTATTTAATAACTAAATATACTCTAACATAAACTAAATTACTTCAACAACAAAGTGTAATCTAGCAAGGACATAAATACATGCTAACTTGTACTTAATAAATAAAATATTAATGTCAAGCCAAACCTAGGTTCACATACCTTGTTCCTCAAATAAATAAGGATGCTTCTTCCGCATATCTTCCTCAAATCCCACGTAGCCTCTTTTGAATCATGATTACTCCACAAAACTTATACCGATGCTATATCTTTTCTTCTCAACTTTCTTACTTGCCTATTGAGAATTTTTATATGTAACTCTTTATAAGTCAAGCCTTCTTTAATTTCTATGATATCAACATGTATTATATGCGACTCATCATGAATGTACTTTCTCAGCATAGATACATGAAAGAGAGGATAAACATAGGATAACTCAAAGGGCAATGCTAGCTCATGAGCCACGTTTCCTTTCTTTTTTATAGTTTCATTAGGTCCGATAAATTTAGGACTAAGTTCCCTTTCTTACCAAACCTCATAACTCCTTTCGTTGGTGAAACTTTCAAAAATACCTTGTCACCAACCATGAACTCTAAGTAATGATGTCTCTTGTCATAATAGAACTTTTGACGACTCTGAGCTGCTTTAATTCTTTCTATGATTAGCTGGAATTTCTCTATGGTATCACAACCAAAATTTGTACCAATCAACGACACCTCTGCTGGTTCAAACACAACCCTATTGGAGACCTACATCTTCGCCCATACTGTGCTTCATAAGGAGCCATACAAACATTGGCATGATAATTTTTATTGTAAGCAAACTCTATAAGTGGCAAGTGATCATCCCAATTACCTCCACAATCTATAACGCATGCTCGCAACATATCTTCGAGAGTTTGGATGGTCCTTTCTACCTGGCCATCGGTCCGTGGATTGAAATCAATGCTCAAATTGACCTTTGTACCTAATATTTTCTGAAATACCTGCCAAAAAGGCATTGTGAACTGAGGGCCTATGTCAAATATGATTGAAACTGGAGTACGATGCCATTGGACTATTTCTTTAATGTACAACTACACATACTGCTCTGCGGAATCTGTCGTCTTTACTGGTAGGAAATGTGCAGATTTTGTCAATCGGTCTAAAATAACCCAAATTGAACCATGCTTACGGTATGGGCGAGGTAGACCTAATATGAAATCCATATAAACCATTTCCCATTTCCATTGTAGTATCTCTATACTTGAGCTAGTACACCATGCCTCTGATGTTCAGCTTTGACTTGCTGGCAATCCAAACAATTGGCCACATGATCTGCTACTTGCTTCGTCATACCTTTCCACAAATACAACTCTTTCAAGTCTAGATACATTTTGGTAGAACCTGGGTGGATAGAGTACTTCGTGCTGTGAGCTTCTTCTATTCTGGCCTACCTAAGACCATCTACATCAGGCACACATAACCGATCATTCAACTTCAAAACTCCATCACTTCCTAGAGTGAAAGTAGTGATTTCTTTGTTTTGAACTCCTTCTTTTAGCTATACAAAGAATGGATCTTTGTCTTGCTTAGCCTTAACATGCACAACAAGGGAGGATTTCACTAAGGCATAAGCAATTATACCTCCTTCTTCGGTCTCATCCAATCTAATTCCATCACTTGCTAGTTTTTGAATTTCTCGACCCGAAGTTTGCCTTTGTACTTGTGCCAGCACACCCATTGACTTCCTACTAAGTGTATTTTCTACCATATTAACTTTTCCCGGGTGATAAAGGATATTGATGTCATAATCCTTCAATAGCTCGAGCTACCTTATTTGTCTAAAATTTAATTCTTTTCGCTTGAAATGTACTAGAGGCTTTTGTGATCTGGAAACACTTCAGAATGCATGCCATAAAGGTAGTGTCGCTATATTTCTAATGCAAACACCACTGCTACAAGATCCAAGTCATGTGTCGGGTAGTTATTCTCATAATTCTTTAACTTCTGGGAAGCATAAGCAATAACTTTTCCATCTTGCATAAGAACACAACCGAGACAAACTATGGAGGCATCACAATACACTGTGAACCCACCCGAACCTATTGGCAAGGTTAACACAGGTGCAATTGTCAACCTTTTCTTTAACTCTTGAAAACTCTGCTCACAAGTGTCTGACAACTAGAACTTAACTGCTTTCTGAGTCAACTTAGTTAATGGGGCTACAAGTGAGGAAAAACCCTCTATAAACCTTCTATAGTAGCCAACTAATCCTAAGAAACTCCTGATTTCGGTTGGCATTGCCATCCTTGGCTAGCTCTTGACTTTTTCTGTCTTCTGAGGGACTATATTATGCCTTCATTAGATAACACATGGCCTAAGAATTCCACAGACTGCAACTACAACTCACATTTTGAAAACATGGCATAAAGCTCATTCTTCTTCAAGGTCTGCTAGGCTATCCTGAGGTATTTTGCATGATCTTCCTTGCTCTTAGAGTATACCAAAATATCGTCTATAAACATGATAATAAAGTTATTAAGGAATGTCTTGAAAACTCTATTCATAAGGTCCATGAATGCAGCTGGAGCATTTGTCGACTCGAAGGACATTAGTAGGAATTCATAGTGCCCATAGCGAGTTCTAAAGGTTGTTTTAGGTATATCCTCTTCTATGATTCTCAACTAATGGTATTATTTGAAAAGTAATTTGCACTCCGAAGTTTATAAAATAAATCATCAATTCTTTGCAGCGGTTACTTGTTCTTAATGGTAACTTTATTCAACTGCCGATAACCGACACATATTCTGAGAGATCCATCTTTCTTATTGACAAATAGGACCGGCGTACCCCATGGTGAAACACTTGGCCTGATGAAGCCCTTGTCAAGAAGGTCTTTCAATTGTTCTCTCAACTCATTATGTTCTGCTGGAGCCATCCTATAAGGAGGTATAGATATGGGCTGAGTGCCTCGCATGAGATCGATGCCAAAGTCTATGATTCTTTAAGGAGAAAGTCCAGGAAGATAATCTAGGAAAACTTCTAGAAATTCTCTAACAACTGGCACAACCTAAAGAGTTAGTGGTTCTGATTCTAGATTAATTATGCGAGCCAATTGGCGAGATACACCTTACTAATCATTCATTGTGCCTTAAGGTAAGAAATAAACTTACCTATAAGCGATGCTGAACTACCCTTCCATTCTAAGACTTCTTCATATGGAAATTGGAGCCTGACTATCTTGGCATGGAAATCTAACATGGAATAGCAGGAAGATAACCAATCCATACCCATGATCATATCGAAATCCACCATTTCTAACTCTATAAGATCGGTCTCGGTGCTGCTAGGTTGGATTGAAACTATATAACCTATATAGACTCTCGTGACTTTCATTGACTCGCCAACTAGAGTAGATACTAGGATTGATTCATTAAGTTGTTCTGGTTCTACGCCGATGTTAATTGCAAAGTATGGAGTCACGTACAAAAATATTGAACCCGGATCAATTGTGGCATAAGAATTATGTGAGCAGAGTTGAAGTATACTTGTAATAACTTCTGCAGATGCCTCTGCACTCTAACGATCAAGTTTGGGAAACAAACGGGGTTGTCCCCTTCCCCGAGTAACTCAATTTGCACCTCTACCTACTCTATGACCTGCCTGATTATGAGAACCACGAGCCTGAGATGGTGCAATTGTATTAGCTGAGGAACTACAAGGACGAGTTGATCCCCCATTGAAATTAGATTGCAAGTATGGGCAGTTGGCTTTTATATGACCAATGCCCCCGCAATGATAACAACTATGAAGCCCGAGCTTGCATTGACCTAAATGTTGCTGCTTACATGTTCCACAAAGACCTTGTTGTGATGAATGTTGCTCAGCATCACTCTGGCTATGTGAGGATGGTGTCCTAAAATTTTGATTCTGGCGAGACTGGTTTCCATAACTCTGGGTACATCTGAAAGAAGACCCACCACCTAACTGATGACTTGACTGAGCTGGTGCTAATGACTCCTTATTGGAGTAACCCGTTCCACCTCCGCTGGATGTACTATTAATCTTGTCCTCTATTGGGGTTTTCTTTATATGGTCTTTTTCTTCTTTCCTTTTGTTGTTTGTCTTTTTCTAAGTGCTTGGTGAACCGCACAATAGAGGAGAAAGTTTTCATTCCAACCGCTGCAGGTGATGTCGTATCCTTTATGTGGTAAGTGATCTCGCCGAAACTCACAGAATAATTATAGGTAGTCAGGTGGTCGATGCAATAATAAAAGCCCAATGCAATTCGTGGTCGAATCCACAGGGAGTTAGAATTGGGATTAGGTATATGTTTAGTGTAATTATATGATGTGTATCAAATTCCACTTCCACAGTTATCACACCTCCTTTTTCCCCTGTATTTTTGACGGGGAGAGAGGTCCGGATTTTGACATTCATGGGGTGTAATGACTCATTTTCTTTTTGTAAATTGGGTGTTTGAAGAGTCTCCACCTAACGGATTATGGTGCGTTAGGGCACCTAGAGCGATTAGCTCTTGGGTTGGTTTGTGTTACCAGAGATTAGGGTATGGGCTCATAGTAACCTCAAGGGGAAGATGTTAGGAACCACTCTTGGTCCACAACTATGGGTCCCGACCGAACTTATATTCACAAATTAGTCCATATAAACAATTGAATCAAATAAGTTGCAAGTAAAGTACATTAGGAGAACTGAGGGAGTAACATAAAGGTTTGAACAAGTGGTAAAAAACAAAGGTTAAAAGGAAGAAGGGATTTGGTAAAGAGGGGTCCTAGGTTGGTTATCCTATAGGGTCACTGCACGCAATGTCCGGCAAACACTCCTCAATGAGGGGATACACATGATATTAACGCGTAGTCATCATATCCATGTCTACCCTTCCCATCCCCTTATTGGTTATGCAAAGCGAGTGTTTGGTCAATGATTCCTATTGCATGCTGCTACCCGTCCTTTCTTAATGTTCATGGAGGGAGTTAGGACCTCTACCTATAGGTAGTTCTAGACGTACCCCTAAGGTTTAGGAAGGCAAAAATTCTAAGGCGACAGCCAAAAACATTTAGGACTTCACACATAATGGGAGAAATTAAGAGGCTCAAAGTTTCCTCCTCAAAGAAACACATAAGCAGCACGACTCAAACACAGTTAAGGTCTTTTTATTAATCAATGTCCTAAAGCAAGATATCTAAGTGAATATGCAAAAACAGACAAAACTTTTTAGACTCAGAAGTTATACCCTAGTAGTTGCCTAAGGATTCCTTTTAAGGCATGTTAGGATCAGAAAACATGATTGAGATAGTTTCAGAGAATGCAACTTGGAAATCGCCCTAGAGGCTTGCCTGTACGTAGGAACTGATATCTATATTAATACATAACAAACAGATTTTGAAATAGGCTCCTGTAATACTTATTGGCATGATATCTAATGATATTGATGCAGTTTTGAAGAACTTATTTTAGAAAATGCTTAACACTTAACAAGACCAATTTTAAAACGAACCAGGCATGATCGAGTTAATTTATTAGACTAAGTTAGCTTAATGGGCAGAATTGCGGGTAGAGCTCCCTATAGGCATGATATCTAGGCGTATTACTGATTTTAGTCAATTTTCAAATGTGGAAACATACAGAGGTACTCATTGTAACTATATCTGAATTAAGTCCTAGAGGCATGGTGTCTATTATTGAACTGAATTTAAGACAGGATTGTTTGAAACCTATATGCATGGTTTCTAAACATGACAGAATGTAAAACCTTATAGACATGGTCTTTACTTGATGAGTAAACAAACTTAAAGGTGAAGTCCTATGGGCATGATATCTATTTGGCAAAGCAATCAAATTCAAAAGAGTAAAGTCCTATGAACATGTTTTCTATTCAAAGCAAACAGACTTGAAAAAGTAAAGTCCTAAGAGCAGGATTTCTATTCAAAAAAACAAATATGAAAAAGTAAAGTCCTAAGAGCAGGATTTCTACCCGTATTACCCCAGAAAATATATATCTACCTACCCCTTTTCACTAAATACCCCAATTTCTGTTTACAAATTATTACAGGCCCATGAATGAATTACATAAATGAAATAGAAAATCAATAAGCTATTCTATAGGGAGCCTTCAATTTGGCCCAGATTCCCCAAAGCCTCCAATGGCCGCATATGCCTCAATTCCATAGACAAAGTCATAGTCTAGGTGCATCAAAGTTCCCTAAGGATCTCAAGGATCTGGGCAGTGCTTACACCTAGACTTAGCAGCCAAGAACTGAACAGGTGCAGTGTGGAAAGGCCAACCTTGGTATGCCAGAGTTCAGAGGGTTCTCCAAGGATCCCAATGCAGTGCACATACTAGAGGGGGCAGAACTTATTGACTAAGAGTGGAGTGAGAAGTGATGGACACAAGTTGAAATGGTGTTAGTAAGAAACTGTATTAAATAAAAGCCTTTTTGAAAGTAATTCAGTAAAGCAACAGAGATGGTTTGAGAAAAAGAGAAGTTAACAAAGTCTAAACACAGCTAGTTAACAGAACCTAGTAATCATATGGTGGTGAAGAGGTTGGGGACACATAGAACAATTGGTTGCAAACACAGAACCCATCAAGGTCTAGGACTAGTTTAGACATGCTCATAAACAATTAACACAAACATAACCCTAAAACCAGACATGAAGAACACAACCACATAGAGGGGTGATAAGGATTTGGGATTCATGGGATATAGTATGGTAAGCATACAACAAGTAAGAGACAATTGGTAAGGCATGCATAGAAACAAACTTAAAGGAAATATACTAATCTAAAGGAAGGGGTAGACATAATAACATTCTAGTAAAGTATTCTTAACTACAAGTTTCACAACAGAACCACAAGTAGAAGCAAATTAGAAACAAGAAGAACTGAAACAATGAGAGAATCATGTTATTGTTTGTACTTTGAATTGAAACTAGGACATACCAGTGAAGAGGAGAGTAAGCAAAATGAAAAGAACAAGAGAGAACAAATGGTTAGTCTTGGCTTGCAGCCGGCTAACAATAGCAAATAGCATAAGAGAAAGTAGGGATTTTTAAACTGTGAGAGATAGTTTTTTGAACCCAAGTGTTCGTGTCTGTGCTAATGAAATACTATAGTATTTATAGCTTGAAAACAAGTAGTAAATAAGGTAAGAATCATAATAGCATGGTAATTAAGGAAGTCAGAATCAATCAGTCATCAATCAAGGCAAGTACTCCCTTAAGCTAAGGGAGTTTAATTCAAATGGTAAGAACCAGTAGCATAAAAGGCAAGAAAATAAATAAGTACAGGACTAAATAAGGAAAGAATCAAAGTTTAGTAAGCATAAGGTAGTCGATTGGGACTAAGTTCAGAAAAAGTCCAATTAAGGAATGATTCAGTAAAAATAAAGTACTATAGCAAATAAGGTATTGGAATCAGTCAATTTAAATAGACGAGTAGAATTTTAGGGTTTTTAAAAGAAAAACTTTCAATCAAACCGTCAAATAAGGAAATCAGAATCAAATCAAGAGAGGTTTATGATTTTATACTTTAACATATAAATAGAGAAGGAAAAACAAACGTAGCAAACATGCAAGGTCAACAATATTGACAGAAAGAGGCAAGAGATGAACAAATATAGATGAATATAATCACACAGAGTGACACAAGTAGGCTAAAGACTCAGTAAAAAACTCATATGAAGCATGGTAATCACAGAAACTTAACAAGAGTCGAGTAGTCATTCTAACACGCAGAACCAAGACAAAGAAGATCTAAAAATTAGGACTTTTTAACATAAGCGAGTTAAAAAGCAGTGAGAACATAGAATCAGTCAAGATAAGCACGGAAAGAAGTTTAAACATAAAGAAAAAAATCAGTTTAAACAAGTGTAGAAGAAACTCCGAGAAACCCTAACTTTAAAGAAAGTAAAACCGGTTTAAAGTTGATTTTTTGTTACGACCCCAACCCGGTCGTGATGGAGCCCAGCACACTACTAGGCAAGCCCAACCTTGTTACCACAATTCCCACAAACTTAGATAGATTTCAGAAGCGATAACACAATATAATAGGAATCTGAATTTACTGAAAAGTGCGGAAATAACAAAATACATGAAATAATCCCACTAGGACCCGGTGTCACGAATGTGAGCCTCTAGAATACATAATGTTGTACTAAAACAAAGTCTGTCTAAGGTGAAAGTGCGAAAAAAAATAGAGATAAGGGTGGAAGGGAGAAAGTCAATGGCTGTGAACGTCGTGCAGCTACCTTGACACTCCCGGAAAACTGTATCTGCTGAACTGCTGGATCTACTCAGCCTGTGACTACTCTGGATCTACACACAAGGTGCAGGGAGTAAAGTGAGTACTCCGACCCAGTGAGTAATACAAATAAATACAGTCTGAAGATAAGAAAACACAGAAAATACACAAGGTAAGCTAAAAATCCAATGATACAGTAATATGTGAAACTTACAGTTGAACAACAAATAAAGGTGCAAATGCATGAATGTAATGCGATGCATATGACGGTACAATCCAGTACCCGCTGCGGCGTGCAGCTCGAGCCAACCATACATATGATTTATTGTCGACGGCGCTCACTGAGGGTGTGTACAGACTCCGGAGGGGCTCTTACAGCCCAAGCGCAATATACTGGTTAGTCAATGTTACCTGACCGGTCAGCCAATGTTACCTGACCAATTTATATCATACAGTGCCATTGTTACCACTATTTCAAGTCACATCATACAATGTCATTGTGACCACTGTTTTAAGTCACATCATACAGTGTCATTGTTACCACTGTTTCAAGTCACCGCTGCGGCGCGCAGCCCGATCCATGCTCAGTCCAGAAAATATTATGAAACAGTAATCCTCAGCCCGAAATATCATTTAAGAAGTCATTTGAGTTTTCAAAACTTAGAAATGTGGCTGAGTTTGCAAAAATAGTACAAAAACTTTGGACTGAGACCAAATGATATGCAAATGCGTGCATGAACAGAAATACCATTCCCTGAAGGATTCAACAAGTCGGCATAAGGCCCCAAACATGGCAACAAGCCCAATGAATATCAATAAGGTATGGGCATCAGTCACGTTTCTAGTAGGAATATCACACGGGATGGACCAAGTCACAATCCCCCAATAGAAACCGACCTCGCACTCGTCATGGAGTGCGTGGCACGCCTTAATATAGCGTTACGATGTGAAAGTCCGGGGTCTTAAACCCTTAGCACAACATTTACAAGCATTACTCACCTCTAGCCGGCCGAAGACTAGCCCACAATGTCGTTTCCTCTCAAATCGACCTCCTCGCGCATCGAATCTGGCCAAAACCACAACGAATACATTACAATAGGCTAAGGGAATATAACCCAATCGAAAAGACTCAAAAAATATCGAAAATCGCAAAATTAGCAAAACTCGAGCCCAGAGCCCACTTCTCGAAATCCAAAAAATTTTACACCAAAATGTTCCTCATCTCGCCACGAGTCTATACATCTAAAATTCATCAAAATTGGAGCTCAAATGGGCTATCAAATATCAAATTTTCATTTCAAAAACCAAGCCCTAGTTCTTCCAATTTTTACCCAAGTTTCCAAGAATTTAAGGTTGATTCTTCAATAAAATGATGTTTCTAAGTCACGAGACTCACCTCCAATCAATTCCGGTTGAAACCCCTTTCAATCTCTACCAAAAAGCTCCCTAGGTGTTCAAAAATGGAGGAAAAATGAGTAGGCTCACGGATGAAATTTCATTAAAAAGCCTTTTGTCCAGATGTAATTCCTTCTATGCGAACGCGAGGGTCCTCTCGCGTTCGCGATGACCAAATTCCACTCGACCAAAATTTCCTCTTCGCGAACGCGAAGCTCCCGGCCCCAGACTCTATGCGAACGCGAAGCATCGCCAGGCGACCTTCCACGAACGCGAGCCGTTAAACGCGAATGCGAAGGTCAACTTTTCCTGGCCTCACATTTCCTCTACGCGTTTGCGACATCACCCACGCGAAAGCGAAGACCATTCCTCTGCAACACCAACAGCTGAAAATCTGCTATCTTTTAAGGCCAAATTTTGTCCGTTTAACCACTCGAAATCACCCCGAGGCCCCCGGGACCTCAACCAAAAGCACGAACACGTCCTAAAACCTCATTAAAACTTGTTCCAATCCTAAAAACACATCCAACAACACAAAAATCATCAGATCACCATGGATTCAAGCCTAAGTTAAACTAAAACTTCCAAAACTCGCATTTGATCAAAAACCCGTCCTAAACACCTCCGAATCTATTGAAATTTTGCACACACATCCAAAATCACCTAGCGAAGCTACTACAACTCTCGGAATTCCATTCCGACCCTCGGATCAAAATCTCGCATACCACCCAGATTTCGCCAAAATCCTAACTTCACCAAAATAGGCTAACTTCTACATCGAGCCTCCGAATTCACTTCTGATTGCTCTCCTAGGCCTTAAATCATCCCCCAAAACTAACCGAATCATCAGAAATCCATTCTGAGCCCTCTAACTCACAAGTCAATATCTGATTGACTATTCCAAACCAAACTTTCCCTAAAGAGACTAATTGTCTTATTTCCAACCAAACTCTATCCGAATTACTTCAAATTCACCAAACACATATAATGAAACATGTAGAGGCATAAAACGGGGAAAACGGGACGGAAATGCATGAGACGACGGGTCGAGTCTTCACATCCTCCCCAACTACAACAAATGCTCGTCCTTGAGCGGGTCAAGAAACATACCTGAAGTCTCAAATAGATGAGGGTATCTGCTCCGCATCTCTTGCTCGGTCTCTCAGGTAGCCTCCTCCACGGGCCGACCCCTCCACTGCACCTTCACCGAAGCTATATCCTTTGACCTCAATTTCCGAACCTGACGACCCAAAATAGCTACTAGCTCCACATCATAAGTCAAATCGTCATCCAACTGAACCGTGCTAAAATCTAATATATGAGACGGGTCCTCAACGTACTTCCGGAGCATGGAAACATGGAATACTGAATGAATGCCCGACAAGCTGGGTGGCAAGGTGAGCATATAGGCCACCTCCCAATCCTCCTAAGCACCTTAAAAGGTCTGATGAACCTCGGACTCAGCTTCCCTTTCTTCCCGAACCGCATGACGCCCTTCATAGGCGAAACCTTCAGCAAGACCTTCTCGCCCACCATATAAGATACATCTCGGACCTTCCGGTACGCATAACTCTTCTAACGCGACTGAGCTGTACGAAGTCTCTCCTGAATCACCTTCACCTTATCTAAGGCATCCTGGACCAAATCTGTCCTCAACAACCTAGCCTCCCCGGGCTCGAACCAAGTGACTCGAGATCTACACCGCCTACCATACAAGGCCTCATACGGTTCCATCTGAATACTAGACTGATAGCTGTTGTTGTAGGCAAACTCTGCAAGAGGTAGAAACTTATCCCAAGAACCTCCAAAATTAATCACACAGGCACGCAACATATCCTTCAGTATCTGAATTGTACGCTCGGACTGTCCGTCCGTCTGAGGATGAAATGCCGAACTCAGCTCCACTCGAGTACCCAACTCGTGCTGAAAAGTCCTTCGAAACTGAGAAGAGAACTGAGTACCTCTATCCGATACAATAGAAATCGGAACACCATGAAACCGAACGATCTCTCGAATAAAGATCCCTGCCAGCCGCTCTGAAGAATATATGGTACACACTGGAATGAAATACGCGGACTTGGTCAGCCGAACCACAATGACCCAAATCGAATCGAACTTCTTCAAAGTCCGAGGAAGACCACTCAAGAAATCCATAGTAACTATCTCCCATTTCCACTCAGGAATAACCATCTACTGAAGCAAACCACCCGGTCTCTGATGCTCATATTTCACCTGCTGATAGTTGAGACACCGAGCCACAAATCCCACAATGTCTTTCTTCATTATCCTCCACTAGTAATGCTGTTTCAAGTCCTGGTACATCTTCGCGGCAGCCGGATGGATGGGATACCGTGAGTTGTGGGCCTCCTCAAGTATCAAATCACTAAGCCCATCCACATTGGGCACACAAATCCGGCCCTACATACTCAACACACCATCATCACCTATAGTCACATCTCTAGCATCTCCGTGCTGAACTCTGTCCTTGAGGACAAACAAATGCGGATCATCATACTGGCACTCTCTGATGTGATCATATAAGGAAGACCGAGAAACCACGCAAGCCAATACCCGATTGGGGTCTGAAATATCTAACCGAACCAACCGATTGGCCAAAGCCTGAACATCAACTACAAAGGGCCTCTCCCCAACTGGAATGTATGCCAAGCTACCCATACTCACCGCCTTTCGGCTCAAAGCATCGGCCACCACATTGGCCTTTCCCGGATGATACAAAATGGTAATATCATAGTCCTTAAGCAACTCAAGCCACCTCCGCTGCCTCAAATTGAGATCCTTCTGTTTGAACAAATGCTGAAGACTGCGATGATCGGTGAATACCTCGCAAGATACTCCATATAAATAGTGCCTCCAAATCTTCAAGGAATGAACTATGGCAGCCAACTCTAAGTCATGAACATGTTAGTTTTTCTCATAGGGCTTCAACTACCGAGAAGCATAAGCAATCACTCTACCCTCCTACATCAATACACAGCCAATCCCGACTCTCGAAGCATCACAATAAACAGTGTAAGAACCTGAAGCTGACGGCAAGACTAACACTGGAGCTGTGGTCAAAGCTATCTTGAGATTCTGAAAGCTCTCCGCGCACTCATCCGACCATACAAATGGTGCACCCTTCTGCGTCAACTTGGTCAAGGGCGAGGCAATAGATGAGAAACCCTGAACGAACCGGCGATAATAACCCACCAAATTGAGGAAGCTACAAATCTCTGTGGCCAAGGACAGTCTAGGCCAACTCTGCACCGCCTCTATCTTCTTTGGGTCAACCTGAATACCATCACTAGACACCATGTGTCCCAGAAAAGCCACGGACCTAAGCCAGAACTCACATTTGGAGAGCTTTGCATAAAGCTTCTCCTCCCTCAATCTCTGTAATACTACTCTCAAATGCTGAGCATGCTCCTCCTGGGTACATGAGTACACCAGATTGTCATCAATAAACACAATCACAAATGAATCCAGATACGGCCGAAACACGCTGTTCATCAAATGCATGAACGCGGCTGGGGCATTAGTCAGCCCTAAAGACATAACTAGAAACTCATAATGCCCATATCTCGTCCTGAAAGCTATCTTCATAATATCAGCATCCCTAATGTTCAGCTTGTGATAGCCTGAACGAAGATCAATCTTCGAGAATACCCTCGCTTCTTGGAGCTGATCAAACAAATCATCGATGCGAGGCAGGAGATACTTGTTCTTCACTGTTACTTTGTTTAACGGCCTGTAATCAATGCACATTCTCATTGTGCCATCTTTCTTCTTCAAAAATAACACAGGTGCACCCTACGATGACACACTCGGCCAAATAAACCCTTTTTCTAGGAGTTCCTAAAGCTGATCCTTCAATTCTTTTAACTCAGCTGGTGCCATACGATACGACAGAATGGAAATAGGTTTGGTGCCCGGCACCAGGTCAATACCAAAATCAATGTCCCTGTCCAGGGGCATACCCGGCAGGCCTGCAGTAAATACATCAGGGAAATCCCTCACAACGGGAACAGTAGCTATACTGGGAGCCTCAGCTCCAACATCACACACGAAGGCCAAATATGATAGAAAACCCTTCCCAACCATGCGCTTGGCCTTCAAGAAAGATATAACCCTGCTAGGGACATAATCAGTCATACCACTCCACTCGATCCTCGAAACACCCGGCATAGCCAAGTTGACTATCTTTGCATGACCGTCTAGAATAGCATGACATGGAGATAACCAGTCCATGCCCAGAATAACATCAAAGTCTACTATGCTCAAAAGCAATAAATCAACTCGGGTCTCAAGACCCCCAATAGTAACAAGACAGGACCGATACACATGGTCCACAATAATAGTATCACCCACCGGGGTAGATACGTGCACAGGTAAAGCAAGACACCCTCGGGTCGTACCCAAATGATGAGCAAAATATGATGACACATAAGAATAGGTAGAACTGGGATCAAACAAGGCAGGCATCTCTGTGGCAGACTGAAATAATACATGTGATAATAGCATCTGAAGCAATGGCTTCCCTCATGTCTGGAAGAGCATAGAATCGAGCCTGACCACCGCACCCCTAGCTGACTGAGTGGGTGCTGATGAAATAGGAGCAAAAGATGAGGGCTGATCCCTCTGCTGAGACTGACTACCACGAAGTTGAGGACAATGCCTCTTCATGTGACCAAACTCGCTGCACTCGAAGCAACTACCAGGTGCTGGAGAAGGGGACTGAAGGGAACCTCTCACACCAGAATGACCAGCTGATGCGCTATGCGCAAAAGAACCCTGAGCTGAAGGGGCATATGATGAACTCTGAGCTGGGAGGGCACTAAGTGAAGACTGGCCCTGCTGGAACCCCTGATGACCACGGCCTGAAGATGCCCCAAGATACTTGGGACAAGCCGAAAGATGGCACATGAAAGAACGACCTCTGCTCTGCTGACCCTAGCCCCTAGACGGAGCACCACTGAAGCTACCCGATCCTCGAGGCCTCTTGGCCTCCCTCTCCTCTCTCTCCTAACGGCAAGCCATCTAAATATCACGAGCAATATCCACTGCATCCTCAAAGGTATGGCTCAGAACCCTCTCTCGAGTCATCAGAATACGGATGGGATAGGTGAGTCCATCCACAAACCTCCGAATCCTCTCCTGATCAGTCGGGACCATCCACGGAGCATATTGAGCCAACTCCGAATATCTCACCTCATACTGTGTCACAGTCATATCTCCCTGACGAAGGTACTCAAACTGCCTAAGCAGCTCCTCCCTCTAAGACCGCGGTACCCACTTCTCCAAGAAGAGAGTAGAGAACTCCTGCCATGACAAAGGCACTGCACCCACCGGACTACACCGCTCATAAGCCTCCCACCAAGTAAATGCTGCTCCAGAAAACTAAAAAGTAGTAAATGATACCCTGCTCGACTCCAAAATCCCCGCTGTTCGAAGCATACGTAGACACCTATCGAGGAAACCCCGGGCATCCTCGCCCTGAGCACCACTGAAAGTAGGACGTGAAAGCCTGTTGAACCTCTCAAGATGATGCTGCTCATCGTCTGGCATAGATGGAACCACAAAATCCTGAACCGGGGCAACCGGCTGAACTGGGGCAACCTGTTGAACTGGTGGTGCCTCTGGTGTCTGCAAACCCGGCACTCCCTGCTCAGGTGTGCGAGCAGCGGGGGTCTGATTGCCTCTCCCGGCCTGTGAAGTAGTTGCCGCAGTAGTAGCTGAGACTGCCTGAGCCAGGCCAGTGCAAACTGATAGAATTTGAGCTAGGGCCTCCTGAAGACCCGGAACCACAATAGGCCCAGCTGGTGCCTGAGTAGGTGCTGCTAGAGTCTCTCCAACTGGAGTCTGATCCTGAGTCGGGGCAACTGGTGGGTCAATAGGTGCAGCCCCTGCAGCTCTACCTCGACCACGGCCACGACCGCATCCACGGCCTCTGGTTCCCTCAACGGGTGGTACTGGTGGTCATCCGCCTCCTCCGGTAGCGCGTGTTCTCGCCATCTGCGAGAGAATAGAATAACATAATTTAGTTCTTGGATCAACAAAGTCGCACGATAAGAATTCCAAGAATGTGAAGCTTTCCTAAAGGTTCTGCAGCCTCCCAAGGATAGGTACGGACGTCTACGTACCGATCCGCGAGACTCTACTAAATCGGCTCATGACTCGCGAGACCAAGTAACCTAGGCTCTGATACCAACTTGTCACGACCCTAACCCCGTCATGATGGTGTCCAGCACACTACTAGGCAAGCCCGACCTTGTTACCACAAATCCCACAAACTAAGATAGATTTCAGAAGCGATAACACAATATAATAGGACTCTGAATTTACTGAAAAGTGCGGAAATAACAAAATACATGAAATAATCACACTAGGACCCGGTGTCACGAATCTGAGCCTCTAGAATACATAATGTTGTACCAAAAAAAAAGTCTGTCTAAGGTGAAAGTGTGAAAAAAAATAGATATAAGGATGAAAGGGAGAAAGTCAATTACTGCGAACGCCGTGTAGCTACCTTGACACTCCCGGAAAGCTGTATCTGCTGAACTGCTGGATCTACTCAGCTTGTGACTGCTCTAGATCTGCACACAAGGTGCAGGGAGTAAAGTGAGTACTCCGACCCAGTGAGTAATACAAATAAATACAGTCCGAAGATAAGAAAACACAGAAAATACACACGGTAAGCTAAAAATTCAATGATACAGTAATATGTGAAAATTACAGCTGAACAACAAATAAAGGTGCAAATGCATGAATGCAATGCGATGCATATGACGGTACAATCCAGTACCTGCTGCAGCGTGTAGCCCGAGCCAACCATGCATATGATTTATCGTCCACGGCGCTCACTAGGGGTGTGTACATACTCCGGAGGGGCTCCTACAGCCCAAGCGTAATATAATGGTCAGTCAATGTTACCTAACCAATTTATATCATACAGTGCCATTGTTACCACTGTTTCAAGTCACATCATACAGTGTCATTGTTACCACTGTTTCAAGTCACATCATACAGTATCATTGTTACCATTGTTTCAAGTCACTGTTGCGGCGCGCAGCCCGATCCATGCTCAGTCCAGAAAACATTATGAAACAGTAATACTCAGCCCGAAATATCATTTAAGAAGTCATTTGAGTTTTCAAAACTTAGAAATGTGGCTGCATTTGCAAAAACAGTATAAAAACATTGGACTGAGACCAAATGATATGCAAATGCATGCATGAACAGAAATACCAATCCCAGAAGGATTTAACAAGTCGGCACAAGGGCCCAAACATGGCAACAAGCCCAATGAATATCAATAAGGTATGGGCATCAGTCACCATTCTAATAGGAATATCACACGGGATGGACCAAGTCACAATCCCCCAATAGAAACCGACCCCGCACTCATCATGGAGTACGTGGCACGCCTCAATATAGCGTTACGATGTGAAAGTCCGGGGTCTCAAACCCTCTGCACAGCATTTACAAGCATTACTCACCTCTAGCCGGCCGAAGAGTAGCCCGCAATGCCCTTTCCTATCAAATCGACCTCCTCGCGCGTCGAATCTGGCCAAAACCACAACGAATACATTACAATAGGCTAAGGGAATATAACCCAGTCGAAAAGACTCGAAAAATATCGAAAATTGCGAAATTAGCAAAACCCGAGCCCCGAGCCCACTTCTCGAAATCCAAAAAATTTTACACCAAAATATTGCTCATCTTGCCACGAGTCTATACATATAAAATTCATTAAAATCGGAGCTCAAATGGGCCATCAAATCCCAAATTTTCATTTAAAAAACCAAGCCCTAGTTCTTCCAATTTTTACCCAAATTTCCAAGAATTTAAGGTTGATTCTTCAATAAAATGATGTTTTTAAGTCACTAGACTCACCTCCAATCAATTCCCGTTGAAACCCCCTTCAATCTCTACCAAAAAGCTCCCAAGGTGTTCAAAAATGGAGGAAAAATGAGTAGGCTTGCGGATGAAATTTCATTAAAAAGCCTTCTGTCCAGATGTAATCCCTTCTATGCGAACGCGAGGGTCCTCTCGCGTTCACGATGAACAAATTCCACTCAACCAAAATTTCCTCGTCGCGAACGCGCCTGCACTACCGCGAATGCGAAGCTCCAGGCCCCAGACCCTATGCGAACGCGTCTCTATCTACGCGAAGCACCGCCAGGCGACTTTCCGCGAACGCGAGCCGTTAAACGCGAACGCGAAGGCCAACTTTGGCTGCCCTCACATTTCCTCTACGCGTTCGCGATATTACCCACATGAACGCGAAGAGCATTCCTCTACAACACCAATAGCTGAAAATCTGCTATCTTTTAAGGCCAAATTTGGTCCGTTTAACCACCCGAAATCACCCCGAGGCCCCAGGGACCTCAACCAATATCACGAACACGTCCTAAAACCTCATTCAAACTTGTTCCAATCCTAAAAACACATCCAACAACACAAAAATCATCATATCACGATGGATTCAAGCCTAAGTTAAACTAAAACTTCCAAAACTCGCATTCGATCAAAAATCCGACCTAAGCACCTCCGAATCTACTGAAATTTTGCGCACACATCCAAAATCACCTAGCGAAGCTACTGCAACTCTCGGAATTCCATTCCAACCCTCGGATTAAAATCTCGCATACCACCCGGATTTCGTCAAAATCCTAACTTCACCAAAATAGGCTAACTTCTACATCGAGCCTCCAAATTCACTTCCGATTGCTCTCCTAGTCCTTAAATCATCCCCCGAAACTAACCGAATCATCGAAAATCCATTCCGAGCCTTCTAACTCACAAGTCAACATCCAGTTGACTATTCCAAACTGAATTTTCCCTAAAGAGACTAATTGTCTCATTTCCAATCAAACTTTATCCGAATTACTTCAAATTCACCAAACACATATAATGAAACATGTAGAGGCATAAAACGGGGAAAACGGGACGGAAATGCATGAGACGACGGGTTAGGTTGTCACATTTTTAAAGAGAGGTTTGAGAACAGTTTTACAACATAGAAAGAAATAGACTTGAATCGTTAAAATAGGACAGATCTAAGAGATTCAAACAAAAGTTAGGGTTTCAAAGGAAACCCAGATAGAAATGGAAGAACCTTCTATAAACTTTAAAGATCGTAACAAATATGGTGTGATTTTGCCCAAAATCAAATCGGAGAAGCCATGAACAACAAAAATAGGAACCCAAGACATAAGTCGGCATGGACCAGGGACCTTGAAGGCCTCAAAGATGATGAGCAAGGTGAGGGCGAAACTATTGGAGGCTTTGGGTTGAAAAGTGGTCGCCGGAGATGGCCAGGAGGGAGGCAATTGACAGAGTCTAGGGTTAGGTTGAGAGAAGAAAAGAGACGAGAGCATCTGATGGCGGCGGGGGTTTGGAAATAAGTAGGGTTAGGGGGTCGTTTAGAAATTAAAGAGGAAAGGGCTTGTGTGGACCGTTGATCTCCGATCATGATTCAACCGGGTAGGTCGGTTCTGGGTTTGGGTAGGTGTTTATAGGGTTTTGGATCGGGTTAATTGGGTAGGAGATTGGGTTGGGGAAGGGTTCGATTTAGGCTACAATTAAAAGCCAAATCAGGCTATAATTTAAATAGACATTTTCTCCATTTTAATTTTAATAAATAATAAAATAGTTTCTTAAAAATAATTTTCTTTACCAAAATGATTAAAAATGTATAATTATAATTTTAATAATATAGGGGCCAATTTTTAAAATGGGCTAACATTGCAATTATATGCAATTTAGCTTGAAAAATACCAAATGCAATTATAAAAAATACATACAATTATATTAATTGCATTTTGGTATAAGTATAGAAATTAAATAAACAAATAATCATAAAAATGATTTGGAAAATAAGTATTGGAATTTTATGAATAAAAGGGGAGAAAAAGAAATTAATTTAAATCTTTAAAATGATGGAAAAAATTATAAAAACCTTGTGCATACTTTTATATGCATATATATGATATTTTGAAGGTATTTATGCATATTTAAAAATATATAGGAAAAAATTGGGTATCAACAACATTCTTGTTTGTTGTTTCTATTTCTACTTTAAGCTATTGTTTGCAATTATAAAACTAGGAGACAATATCTTTGGTTTTGGTTATTTTTCAAATGATAAAGGATCTAGGGTCGTGACTTCCACCTAGATGGTTACTTAATGGTTCGTAAATTCAAGGGAAAGTTTTATTATTCAGGGTTGTAATATAGCAATCACATGAAATTACTCATTCTATAACTCTCGGTATTTTGAGTGATTTTGCCCAATTCAGATTTCTCAACACCAAATGGGTATTGCACATAACAAGGGATATATGCTCAAGTCGGGTCTTACTATCTCTAGATTTTACCCTTTAATTGGAGCTATTAATTTCTCGACTTCACTCCAATTTCTTGTTAGCCAAGTATTCCTAGACTTAGTCTCTCTTTCTCTAGTAGAGACTAAGTCTAATAGACATGAATCAATGCTTGCAATCATTAATTGTTGGATTTAAGCAAGAACTAGTCTAAATATCACTAACCCAATCACAGACAAGCCCTAAATCAAAAACCCGTTAAGTACCAACACTAGGGTTGGGCGACAACCGTAGCTAGAAATTGAGCTACTTATGAAAAATGCAGAAATTAAAGAAAAATTTAAGATACAATGCATAATAATTGATTAACGAAAGAAAATATAATGTTTAGAAGCTAATCTAGTACAAATTTACTCAAAACAGTAAAGAAAACGGCTCAGGTGCTCTTCCAAAAATAAAACTTAACCTAAAAATGATAAAAAGTTCTATTTATACCAAGCTAAAAATATCTGACAAAAATGCCCCTGCGGGGGTTGTGCGGACCACACATTCTGAGAGCGGCCGCACTCTTACTTCTGTGGCCGCACAATTATTGTGCGGTCTGCACTCCTTAAACTTCATCTCTGGCTTTTGCAGGACTTCTACGGACTACAAAATTCTGAGTGCGGCTACGCTTTTGATTATGCAGCCACATAAAAACGGTGAGGTCCGCATTTCTTATTGATTCTAAAATCCTTTCTCTTTGATTCTTGTCTTTTGCGGACCGCTTAATTTTAAGTGCATCCACACTTGTCCTTCTCTAGCGACACAATTATGGTGCGGTCCACATTCCTTCAGCCTTCCTAAAACCTCAACTCTCTGAATCTCCTTGTTTGCAACCGTATTGTAGGTCTTTTTACCGGTTTCTTGTTCATTTTAGACTCCTTTATGAGTTGATTTTGACTTTTTTTGGCTCGCTTCCCAATATTCCTAAAAAAAGCACATTTCATTAGTTCTTAAGAATACCTTTGAGTATTTTTGAGCTAAAACGCAAGTAAAAGAGAGCAAATAAGCGTCAAAATCCCTACTTATCAACTCCCCAAACTTAAGCTCTTTATTGTCCTCAAACAATTAAGGCAATTCCCACCTCCACTAGAAAAAGGGATATTTTAGCTAGCCTAAGGTGAATCAATCACACATCAATTTGGACCAACAACTACCCACAACATATGAATTATCAACAATGCAAAGATTTGACTGTTTGAGTACAATAGTTCTAATGTGATACTAGAGCATCAAGAGTTTACTTTATTCATCAAGGACGCTTGCTCTTTCATGTAGGTCATTTTGGATCCCAAACTCCTCCTTCCTTACTCTCCGTTTGCAAATCTCACTTTAAAATGCAACACTTGAAGGAAGGATTGCGAAAAGTTCGCTCATCTCTCTCAAAAGAATGTCACAAGTTCGGCTCTAAGTACCGTAATATTACCCCTCATGTAAATCACAAATAATTTAAGCTCACTTAACTTGAAATCATGTAGGGCTTTTTGGGGATGTAATGAAGGTTTTTTGGATCGAGGCAGGTCTTGATGAAATAGAATGGGTTCATCTTTCCTTAAGCACTCCATTTTCCATTTTGGCTCATACTTTGTCGATTCTTTGAGTCAATTTCTTTTTCCTCGGGGGAACTAGAGAGACGTAGTGTCACTCTTTCTTGGTCATGATTTTCATTTTTCTCCTTTTCTATTTACTCCATTCCTTTCATCACTGTTTTTTTTGAATCCCTTCAAATTTCCACCTTATTCACTTTCTTTTTGGTATTTTTCTTGTTGTTCTTTATTTCTTTTCTTTGCCTTCCCTTTTCTTCATTTCGTTCTCTTCTTTGTACCTTTTAATACTTTTAAACTCCTTATCTCTCCCACAAACTTATGTTTTTACCAATTGTTTCTCAATAATATTAACGAAAGATTGGGTGCCAAGAGAGGGTAATTACAAAACGAATAAAGGCTTGTAACGTAGTTATTGAAAAAAAAAGAGCTTTGTCTCAAAGGGGGTGACTAGGAATATCATATTGGTAGGCTATAGAAGATTTCAAATTTCAAATTGGATCAAGGAGAGCCTACAATATTTTATCAAGCCAAGCTACACTTAGAATTTCGCCTAGAAAAACATTCGGGGAAAGTTCTAGAACATTAGCATGCGTACTTGGACTTGTAACTAAACATCTCACCTCTCACGTATAATGAACCGGTCAGTCATTTCATGAGTACAATGCTATTTCCCCCATTTCCTCTTCTTTATATGTTGTTCAGCTGTATTTCATCATATCGTGTTGGTTGTTCGGTGTTCTGAGTGGTCAGGGAGTGAAATAAGACACTTAGTCTCTTATTTAGAAGCTTAAGTTGAAAAAGTCAACCGGATGTTGACTTATGAGTAGAAGGCCTCAGATGTGAATTATGATGGTTCAGATAGCTTTGTTAGGTGGTTTTGGACTTAGGAGCGTGTTCGAAATGTATTTTAGAGGTTCGTGATAGATTTAGGCTTAAATTGGGGAAATTGGAAATTTGGCATTTTCTGGTCGACATTGGAAATCTTGATATTGGGTCGCAATGGAATTAAAAAAATGGAAAAAGTCCGTTGTGTCATTTGTGACGTGTGTGAAAAAATTAAGGTCATTCGGATGAGGTTTGATAGGTTTTGGCATCATTTTTGGAATTTGGAAGTTTGGAAATCCTTAGGCTTGAATCCGAGGGTGATTTGGTGTTTTGATGTTGTTTTGAGTATTTTGAATGTTGGAATAAGTTTAAATAGTGGTATATGACTTGTTCATATTTTTGGTTGTGGTCCCGAGGGCCTCGGGATGAATTCAGATGGTTAATGGAAAGATTAAAACTTGGTTTGAGCAGCTCAAGTTGATGCTTCGGTCATTTTCGCACCACCGGATTGGGGACCACATGCGCGAGGTTGCAGATGCGTGAGGAAGGCCGCATATGCAGTTCTGGATCAGTTGCAGCTTTTCGCACCAGCAAGGCCGTCGGTGCGGGCGTGTAGCCACAGATGCGGAATGTGTGCGGATAAGTGGAATGTGCAGGTGTGCTTGTTCGATCACAGATGCAGTAGCACATGTGCGCTCATTGGATCGCATGTGCGAGCCTCCTGGTCAGAAACTATAAAAGTCTCACTTCTCGAATTTCTGCCATTTCTTTACCATTTTTGGACGAGTTGGAGCTTGGGGACTGTGATTTCAAAAGGGAATTATGTGTTTTCAGTGAGGTAAGATACTTGGACCATGTATCTTGTGTTTATAGCGATTATTCCATTGTTTAATCATGGTATTAGTGGGAAAATTAGAGAAGAAATTGGGAGATTAGGGCTTGAAATTGTAGATTTAAATTAGGGATTTGAGGGGCCATTTGAGGTTGAATTTAGATGATTTTGGTATGTATAGACTCTGGAGTGAAAGGAGTTTCAACTTTTTTGATTTATGTTGGATTTCAAGACGTGGGACTGGGGGTCGGGCTTGAGAAAATTTAGGATTTTGGGTCTGATTTGGTAATTTTCGTGTGGGTTTCATTCCTTTAGCGTGTATTGATCATAGCATACAAAATTTGGTTAGATTCGCAGCATATGGAGGCCGGAGCGAGAGGCAAGGGCATCACGGATTAGAGTTTTGGGTTGGTTTGAGGTAAGTAATGCTTCCAAACTTGGTTCTGAGGGTTTGAAACCACGAACTATGTGTTCTGTGATTAAATATTGAGTGACGCAAATGCCAAGTGACGGGCGTGTGAGCGTGCACCATGAGGATTTTGGCCTGGATCATTCCATGGCACTGCTTAATGAATTTTTCTTGTTGATACCAGTGATTATGTGATTTAGTTAATGAGCTGTAAATCATGCTAATTATAATGTTAGGGCTTCACATTGATATTGTTGAGACCCAAGAGGTCGTTTTTTGCTGTGATATAATTATCTTCATTGATATTCTGTACTCGATCTTGTTCGTGCATATTATATCATGCCTCAGTCTCGTTTATTGTTATTTGGCACATCATGTCATTATTTCGGGCTAGTTTCTTGGTATTGTGAGCCCGTATGTGTGAGACTGGAGAGTTGTGACTGAGTGAGGTCGAGATCCTGAATTTGAGTGATAGTTATGGGATAAGGCTGCACGCCACAATGAATTATCGATTATGCCTTCATTGGCTTTCCAGAGAGATTGAGTCAGTTCGTCTCCAAGAGAAACTTAAGAGGGGGGCCAAGAGGCCACCGGGATCTAGTAGTTTTAATGGTGTACCTTTTGGGGGTCACTTTCAACATGGCAGAGGCCGTCCATTCATACATGCCCAGTCAGCTCATTCGGATCGCTGTGTTGGGTCATCTAGCCATGGTTCTCATAGTTCACCTCAGGGTCACTCATCTCTCAGTGCCCTTCCAGCTCAGAGTTTGACTCATGCACCATCGGTTTAGGGTTCATCTATGCCTGGTTCTTCTAATGGGTATCCCGGTGCTCGGGGCTCCCTTCACTCCCCATTGCCAGTGGCCGGTAGAGCTTGATTCGAGTGTGGAGGTCTAGGCCATATCACAAGGTTTTGTCCCCATCTTATATGAGGTTCGTCCTAGTAGAGTAGTCAGCCTTTGACTTCAGCACCGGTTACTTCCCCACCATCTCAGCTAGCTCGGAGTAGAGGTCAGTCAACTAGTGGTCACCCTAGAAGGGGAGGCCGATCTGGGGGGAGGGGTCAAGCTTTTTTTTATGCACTCCCAACTGTACCAAATGCTATCGCTTCAGATATTGTGATTACATGTATTGTCTTAGTCTGCCACAGAGATGCCTCTGTGTTATTTGACCCTGGTTCCATTTTTTCATATGTGTCATCGTATTTTGCTCATTATTTGGATACACCCCGTGAGTCTCTTGCTTCATCTGGTCGTGTATCTACTCTGGTGGGTGATACTGTTATTGTGGACCGTGTATCGGTGTTGTGTGGTGACTACTGGAGGTTTGGAGACCCTAATGATCTTTTGTTACTTTGTATGGTAGATTTTTATGTGATATTAAGCATGGATCGGTTATCTCCGTGTCATGCTATTTTAGACTGTCATGCTAAGATATTGAGGTTAGCTATGTCGAGTGTGCCACAGATTGAGTGGCGAGGTTCGTCAGATTATGTTCCCAGTAGGGTGATTTCATTTTTGAAAGTCCAGCAAATGGTTGGGAAGGGTTGTCTTACTTGGCCTTCGTGAGGGATGCCAGTGCATAGACTCCTACAATTGATTCAGTCTTGGTAGTGAGGGATTTTTCATATGTGTTTCTTGCAGACCTGTCGGGATTGCCAACTGACATAGATATTGATTTTGGTATTGATTTCATGCCGGGCACTAGAGCCTATTTCTATTCCACCGTATTGTATGACATTTGTGAAGTTTAAGTAGTTGAAGGAGAAGCTTCAGGAACTCCTTGATAAGGGGTTTATTAGGCCTAGTGTGTCGCCGTGGGGTGTGCCTATTCTATTCGTAAAGAAGAAGGATGGCACTATGAGGATGTGCATTGATTACAGGCAGTTGAACAAAGTCACAATCAAGAACAAGTATCATTTTGCCTCGTTTTGATGATTTATTCGACCAGCTTCAAGGAGTGATGGTGTTCTCCAAGATTGATCTCCGGTTAGGGTATCACTAGTTGAAGATCAGGTATTCGGTTATTCTTAAGACATCTTTCAGGATTCGATATGGTCATTATGAGTTCCTGGTGATGTCTTTTGGGCTGACCAATGCCCCAGCAGTGTTCATGCAGTTAATGAACAGTGTGTTTTGGCCTTACCTCGACTTATTTGTTATTGTAGTCATTGATGATATTTTGGTGTACTCTCATAGTTAGGAGGAGCACACTGAGCATTTGAGAGTTGTATTGCAGCGGTTGAGGTAGGAGAAGCTTTATGCAAAGTTCTCCAATAGTGAGTTTTGGCTCAGTTTAGTGGCTCTCTTAGGACACGTGGTGTCCAGCGAGGGCATTCAGGTCATTCGAAGAAGATAGAGGTGGTCCAAAGTTTTCCCAGACCGTCCTCAACCACAGAGATTCACAACTTTCTTGGTTTGGCAGGTTATTACCGTTGGTTCGTCCAAGGATTTTTATATATAGCATCACCCTTGACCAAATTGACTCAAAAGGGTGCACCGTTCCAGTGGACGGATGAGTGTGATGCGAGCTTTTAGAAGCTCAAGACTACCTTGACCACAGTCAAGTGTTAGTTTTGCCATCAACTTCAGGTTCATATACGATATATTGTGATGCTTCTCAAGTTGGTATTGGATGTATGTTGATGCAGGAAGGTAGAGTGATTGCTTATGCTTCTCGCCAGTTGAATCCCCATGAGAAGAACTACCATGTTCACGATTTGGAGTTGGCTACCATTGTCCACGCGTTGAAGATTTGGGGGCATTTTCTCTATGGTGTTTCTTCTGAGGTGTTGACTAATCATCGTAGCCTCCAGCACTTATTCAAGCAAAATGATCTCAATTTGAGGCAGCGGAGATGGTTGGAGCTGCTAAAGGACTATGATATTACTATTTTGTACCATCTAGGGAAGGCCAATGTAGTTGCTGAAGCTTTGAGTAGAAAGGCAGTGAGTACGGTCAGTTTGGAATACATTCCTATTGGGGAGAGACCTTTTGTAGTTGATGTTCAAGCTTTAGCCAATTGATTTATGAGGTTGGATATTTCGAAGTCCAATCGGATCTTAGCTTGTGTTATTTCCCGATCTTTTTTATTTGATCGCATCAGAGAGCCTCAGTGTGATGATCCTTATTTTCTTGTCCTCAAGAAAAACTTTCAGCACGGTGATGCCAGAGATGTGACTATTGGTGATGATGGAATATTAAGGATGCAGGGCCGTATATGTGTGCCCAATGTGAACGGGTTCCGGGAGTTGATTCTGGAGGAGGCCCATAACTCATAGTATTCTATCCATCCGAGTGTCGTGAAGATGTACCAGAATTTGAGACAACACTATTAGTGGAGGAGAATGAAGAAGGATATTGTGGGATTCGGAGCTCGGTGTCTCAATTTTCAGCAAGTGAAATACGAGCATCAGAGACCGGGAGGTGTACTTCAGTAGATGGATATTCCAGAGTGGAAGTGGGAACAGATCACCATAGATTTTGTAGTTGGACTCCCACGGACTTTGAGGAAGTTCGATGCTGCTTGGGTGGTTGTGGATTTGCTGACCAAGTCCACGTACTTCATTCCTGTATGTACTACCTATTCCTCAAAGCGGTTAGCTGAGATTTATATTCGAGAGATTGTTCACCTGCATGGTGTCCCAGTTTCCATCATTTCAGATAGAGGTACTCAGTTCACATCGCAAATTTGGAGAGTCGTACAATGAGAGTTGGGTACTCAGGTTGAGTTGGGCATAACTTTTCACTCTCAAATAGATGGGTAGTTCGAGTGCACTATTCTGATACTGGAGGACATGTTGCATGCTTGTGTGATTGATTTTGAAGGGTCATGGGATCAGTTTCTACCACTCGCAGAGTTTGCATATAACAACAATTATCAGTCGAGTATTCAGATGTCTCTATATGATGCTTTTAAATGGGAGACGGTGTAGATCTCCAGTAGTTAGGTTTGAGCCGGGCGAGGCTAGGCTTTTGGGTACAGATTTGGTACAGGATGCTTTGGACAAGGTGAAAGTGATTTAGGAGTGGCTTTTTACTACTCAGTCAACACAAAAGAGTTATGCTAATAGGAAGGTTCGGGTTGTGTCTTACATGGTTGGGGAGAAGGTTTTACTGAAGGTTTCACCCATGAAGGGTGTTATGAGATTTGGGAATAAAGGTAAATTGACTCCTCGGTTCATTAGAACTTTTGAGGTGCTTCGAAGGATTGAGGAGGTGGCTTATGAGCTTGCTTTGCCACCTAGCTTGTCGAGTGTGCATTCGATATTTCATGCTTCTATGCTCCAAAAGTATATTCACGATCCAAATCATGTTTTGGATTTCAGCACGGTTCAATTAGTTGGTGATTTGACTTATGATTTGGAGCCACTGACTATTTTGGAGCGGCAAGTCCAAAAGTAGTGATCAAAGGATATAGCTTCAATTAAAGTGCAGTGGAGAGGTTGACCTGTGGAGAAGGCTACTTGGAAGACCTAGCAGGAGATGCAGAGCATATATCGGCACCTGTTTGAGTCTTCAGGTATGTTTCTTGACTCGTTCAAGGACAAACGTTTGTTTAAGAGGGGGAGGATTTAATGACCCGGCCGGTCGTTTCATGATTACAACCTCGTTTCTGCCATTTCTGCTTGTTTTTGTGTTGTTCAACTGTATTTCATCATATCGTGTTGGTTGTTCTTGTTCGAATTGATCATGGAGTGAAATGAGACACTTAGTCTCTTATTTAGAAGTTCAAGTTGAAAAAGTCAATTGGATGTTGACTTATGAGTAGAAGGTCTCGGATGTGAATTCTGATGGTTCAGATAGCTTCATTAGGTGATATTGTACTTAGGAGGGTTTTTGGAATGTATTTTGGAGGTCCGTGGTAGATTAGGCTTGAATTGACGAAATGAGAAATTTAACGTTTTCTAGTTGATAGTGGAAATTTTGATATCGGGGTCGGAATAGAATTTTGGAAATTGTAGTAGGCATGTTGTGTCAGTGATGACGTGTGTGGAAACTTTAAGGTCATTTGGATGAGGTTTGATAGATTTTGGCATCGTTTGCGGAATTTGGAAGTTTGAAAATTCTTAGGCTTGAATCCGAGGGTGATTTGGAGTTTCGATATTGTTTTGAGTATTTTGAAGGTTGGAATAAGTTTAAATAGTGGTATATGACTTATTGGTATTTTTGGTTAAGGTCCTGAGGGCCTAAAGATGAATTCGGATGGTTAACGGAATGATTGGACCTTGGTTTGAGCAGCTGAAGTTGTTGCTTCTGTCATTTCCGCACATGCGGATTGGCGACCGCAGGTGCAAGGTCACAGATGCATGAGGAAGGCTGCAGATGTGGTTTTGGATTAGTTGCAGCCTGAACATATGTGCGGTGGTTGTATCACACCAGCGAGGAATGTGTGCGGATAAGTGAAATCCGTAGGTGTGCTTGTTCGACCGAATATGTGGTAGCACTCGCGAATTTTTGACATTTCTTCACGATTTTTGGATGAGTTGGAGCTTGGGGACTGTGATTTCAAGAGAGAATAAAGTATTTTCAGTGATGTAAGCTACTTGGACCTTGTATCTTGTGTTTATGGAGGTTATTCTATTGTTCAATTATGATATTAGTAGGAAGATTAGAGAAGAAACTGGGAGATTAGGACTTTAAATTGGAAAGTTCAAACTGGGGATTTGAGGGACCATTTGAGGTTCGATTTTGATGATTTTGGTATATATAGACTCGGGAGTGAAAGAAGTTTCTATTTTTGTGATTTTTGTTTTATTCTGAGACGTGGGCTCGGGGGCCAGATTTGAGCAAATTTGGGATTTTGGGTCTAATTTGGTAATTTTCGTGTGGGTTTCATTCCTTTAGTATGTATCGATGATAGTATACTAATTTTGGTTAGATTCAGAGCATTTGGAGGCTGGAGCGAGAGGCAAGGGTGGCGCGGGTTAGAGTTTTGGCTTGGTTTGAGTTAAGTAATGCTTCCAAACTTTGTTCTGAGGGTTCGAAATCCCGAACTATATGTATTGTGATTAAATATTGAGGTAACGCAAATGCCAAGTGATGGCGTGTGAGCATGCACCGTGAGGATTGCGGCCTTGATCATTCCATAGCACCGCTTAATGACTCTTTCTTGCTGATACCTATGTAGTGATTATGTGATTTAGTTAATGAGCTGTAAACCATGCTAATTATCATGTTAGGGCTTCACACCGATACTATTGAGACCTGAGAGTTCATTTTTGTTGTCATATAATTATCTTCATTGATAATTTATACTTAGTATTATTCATGTATATTATATCATGCCTCAGTCTCGATTATTGTTATTTGGCACATAATGTCATTGTTTCGAGCTAGTTTCTAGGTTTTGTGAGCCCGTGTCTGTGAGATTAGAAAGTTGTGACTAAGTGAGGTCGAGGTCCTGAATTTGAGTGATAGTTATGGGATCGGGCTGCGCGCTGCAACAAATTATTATTTATGCCTTTATTGGCTTGTTATAGCACTTGGGATGAAAGGAGCCCCCCCTCCCCCCCCCCCCCCCCC